>JAVTVY010005242.1:0-42472 GCA_036873755.1 Hanleya hanleyi
AACTGAATTCTAACCCTTTTGATTAAAGGATTATAACCAAGATTTCTGAATTTGTACTACATATGCTGAGCTTGACCTGCTCGCAATTGGCAGGTCTCGTTATCCTACAATTCAGTCCATTTCGTGCTTCAGTGATTTCGCATGCTCTGCTTGGGTGGCTTTTGGTTGTAATTCTTACATCTTCCCCATAGAAATAGCAGTCAAATATACTTTATACATAAGAAGTTATGGTAATTTACTTACTTGGAAATATTTTAATATGAGGATGGCAAATTATGTGCTTCCTAAGTATAAGCATGGGAGAACTGTGCGGACAGCTACACCTAAACCAGGTATGGTAGGATATCGGGATCTCTCATTGAAACATCATTAATGGTACGCATATATGCAAACCAGGGTATTGCTGTGTCTACCTAGACCATCCTTGATATGACCAGTTGCTTTGTACATGTGTAGATTAATAATATTTTCAACATAGATTGCTATATCGAGGATTGCAATTACCTTTTGAATCCCAAATTTCCAACTGTTTTTACTTTTCCCCTTTGTTGTGTACAGTGCTACAGTACCTAGATTGCGTGATACGAGCTCTATCTTGAAAAGAATCTACAGTATGCTTTCAATCAATCAAATGAGCATGAAATTGTTCGATAACTTCTCGAATCACTACATATCACAGACCGACATGTATGCATGTATATGTTATTAAAATTCTATGTTTGATGATCTTCGAATTTCTGAGAATATCCATGTCATTGTTCAGTCTGATTTAAATTTAATTTGAAGTAAGCGTACATCATACATTCAAGCATGTTAGTACATATCAATGATGCTTCATAATCATGGCTATATAGTTATAATTTAAAACAAGGTGGGGGGGGGGGTAAGAATAATATTTGGTTATCATTTCCCATGTATGGTCATTAAAAATGGAACTAAAACCCAGTACCGGTACCATGTTTGTCAATACCATGATTACTTGTGAATCCTCTCTGAAAAACAAATAAATATTTGCAAGATAAGTTGGACTGTGATTTTTTTTTGTGAGGAACCCTCTTATAGCACGACGGTACAATATATTTTTTTTGCAGGATTGCCACATTGACTAACCTCGCTTTTCAAATTCTAGGCTCATTAATGTTATAAGAATCATAAAATATTCTGCGGGCGGTGACGGAGTACATCCTTGTTAAAGCGCTGTGTTCTTTTGTATTGGTCAACTACAGACTAAACCTATTATTTATGGAACTGTCGGTTAGTGGTAATCTAAATTTACATTTATGCCAAAGGCACTCAACTGAAAAAAGATTGCACCGTCAATCTTGCCTTTAGCTTTGTACTGCTTTCGTAATTCCAGAGAAGCATGGTTTGATGGATAAATCCACCAAGTTCCTGGTCACTTTTGGTTGCCCAAAAATAACGGGAACGATCATGAACTTGTGGGTTTATTCAAACCGCGAGGAGAAATTGTCAGACTGTTGTTGTTGTTGTGATCACGTGATGAACAGCTGTCTCGGGTTTCGCCGGAAAGAACCGAACGCCAGGCGACGAGAAGGGAAATGAGAAATATAATGGAAATAACCGATAACATTGATAAAAAGAAGACTGAGAAATGATCTGGGATTGGTATACAATAGTATTCGAATGCAATAACAGAAAAATGAACGATAATATCGTAATAATGAGATTTCAGCCGTGATTCCTGCTCGGCCAAAATCAAAATTGCGAAACAATGTCTACGAATATTTGACCTAATAGCTCATTCTCCGGCCATGTACATCACCCAATTGTCTCCGCTCGGTTGTGCTCCGTCCATTCTCCGACTCCGGTCCGGAGTGTGCGGTGAAAAAGTCGGACGTCCAGCGGGTGCGGACCGGGCCGGAGAACACATCTCTCCGGCCTGGACCAGAGCGGGGGAAATCGCGTGTGTATTTGCATCACTCTGCAAGCATCCTTCGGGATAACTGTATTACCAGGATAATGGAATATGCAATACAAATGATAGGTCAAGATGCTATTTTTTCAAATACTATCAATATTCAACTGTTTAGCCATATATTCAGGATGGGGTGGGGCGGAGAATTGGGGAATGTGTGTTATTTGAAACCTATAAAGTCTATTTAATCTCTCTCTATATATATGCATCTAAAAGACTGCATTTCACTTGAAAGTGAATGCGGATGCATCATTGAGAGTACCACATCCGTAATCTTCAACCTTAGAAACACCATGCACTGATACAAAGGTGAATCTGGCAGACCCATTTTGTGATCGCCATAAACACAAGTTTTTAAAATCAGACATATTTATTTATGGCTCTTCGGTCTGCGCATAGACTGATTACAACCCTGCCCTAAACAAACAACACCTGCTGTCATTGGAAATAATGCTGTATCAGGTTGACAATAGCATGTATTGGCTCATGTGTTATTTGTATGCTGGATGATTGTCTTTATTCTTTTTCCAGAGAAATAATCAAATTGCAGCGGTGACGGATGGAACTACACCTGTTTTTCTCGTATTCCCATCAGTACACGGGATATTGCGGATTTTTTTCCATGACTGTGTAGCAGATACTTGTGGGAAATATCAAATACTGTAGGCAATATATTTCATGTCAATCAAACCGGGCTATTTTTTGGAGGTGAGATATTCTATCCTCTATGCAGACATCGTCTATAATGAGCATTTAAGAAACCACATGCATCGCTGGATGTTCGTTCAATTTTCTCCACAGCCAGTGAAAATTCGACATATCATTTCCAAATCTGAATTGACCAATCAAATGCTTTAACATTAATATATACTTTTAATAGCATTTGATTGGTGAATTCAATTTTGAAACGTTAGACCGTTCCATATTCTTATCACCTCTGCATGTAATCGCTTACTAGGCACAGCCGGCTAAATAATGACTGTCCTGTCTCAGTTCAAGCTATTAATTCAAATGTGTTGTTATTTGGGCTTGTGTATCTGTCTTGATGGCTTTGGTTCATTAATCTCTCAAGTTTCTCCCAATTTCTGGTTCAGTGTAAACGCTAGCAAATTTCCATCCGCGTGGTGTTGTAATGTGCACACTCTCCTCACTCTAAAGACAGAGGAGAGCAGTTTACTGGAGATTGCTGTGTTTTGGTATAGTCCGTGTCCCGTTCATTGTACGATACTAGTGACGTTACGCTGGAGTAAGCGAAAGATATGTAAGGTTAACCTGCCCACTGAGCTGATACGCAGGCGTAAGCTTCTGTTGACCGCTTCTCTCTTGCATTAAACAAGCCTATGTTTATGTATACTATGATTGTCTTTTTGAATTTGGTGCTAATGCTGTTATGTGGAATATGAAATAGGTCTTTGGATTATGGACGCGGATATTCTCTAATGGGCGACGGCTGAATTATGGACGACAGACCAGGCGCTTGTAATTCGTACACTGTTAGAAGGACTGAGTCAAACTGACCAAATATTTTTGGGTACAGATGTGACGGACCGAGGGTACGTCACCTCTATACTAAAAGATTCTGACAGTGTATTCTATCCCAGCAAACAATCGATCTCTAATGTGTTGAGGCGGTAGATGTCCCCTTTCAGCCCAGGGCAGCCTCTTCATTCGAGATGACGTCATGGACCTGAAAAACTCCATGTCCGTTATATTTTGTTCTTAATTCGGTTTGGAAACATCTTTTTGAGTGTAAAAGCTGTATATTTAATTCACGATAGAAAGACACCCGTGGCTAGGGGCCGTATGAACCCATGTACTTCAAGATCTTGATGATGTTCATATGAACAGGCGCAATCAAAGCGTGACTGAGATACAACATTCTCTAGATGACGACTTTACAACGATTATTATGGATTAAGAATACTGATCAGCGATACGGATTTTATAATTTTGGAACTAGCCTATGCTTATGCATACTATGATTGCCCTTTTGAATTTGGTGCTAATACTGTTATATGGAATATGGAATAGGTATTTGGATTCTGGACGCGGATATTCTTTAATGGACGACGGCTGAATTATGAATGACGTACTAGACGCTAGTAACTAGACTGATCTGTGGCTATATGCAGACGTTTTTAATGCAAGTTGGGCTGGGACAACCGATTGCGGATACTTTTGTCCATGAACACCCTATTCCATAGGTGACATTGATTAGGATTTTACTTAAAGAACATTACCATGTCTTGGTGACGCAATTTAAAACTGTTGACCGCTTCTTTCTTGTATGAAACCATCTTGCGTTTTTGTTATTTTTATTCATACTCATTTGGAATTGGTGTCATACGAAAAATAATAATAATAATTTCGATTATTGACTTGAAATTCTTTTCTGGACGAAGTCTGATTATTAAATGTCGGAACTGACGCTTGAATTGAATTTTTGAGTTGCTTTTTATTCTTAGAACCAAGAATACAATAACAACCTAATGTACGACAATAATAGACATGACGGCTGTCTCAGATTAAACAGTCTGGAGAAAACACCAGATAGTAGGCCTAGCATAGATCAGATTTGAATGATATGTATTATTTAATTACCAATTACCAATATACGAGTTGTCAGAGTATTTCCATCATATCTCTCTAGATTTGTATCTAATACTGCTTATGCAGGTGCTAGAGGCCGTGTGGTCATGTGATCCAAGTTTCCGCATGAACAGGTACAATAAAAGCGTACCGAGATACAACACATACCACAAATCATTAGATTCTTGGTATGGGATTTAGGATAGGTTAACCAGAAGACTATACTGTGAAGTCATGTGGCTCTGTCAGTATGCTGGCACCTCTTCCCACTTCCCTTATATGCGTTGTAATACAGTCAAACGGAATTATATTATACGACTTGGGAGGCATTTCTACTATATAATACGTTTGTTCCTCTTTGCGCAAATATATAGCTACTTTATTTTGCACACTGCTAGTTTGATGAGACACCATAGAGTAATTTAACAGGAATGAAATGCTCGCTATGTCAGTAGTGAGAAAATGACCGAAACTGTCGTTTGCCCGCAGGTCAGTATGCGTAACTTCATTTGTACAGGTCTGGGCAACTTTCGTGACGTGACTTCGAGACAGGTGTGATCGTGTTATTCGGGACGTCACAAGGGCATGCGTAACAGTTGGAATATCAACAGCACTGGTACACGGCCTATCTGTCCCGACTAACTTGACTTCCGGTGATGAGTATTCAGTGTGTTCTTGAGATGACCGTCGAAAGCGTGTGGTGGGACAGAGGACTGAACCTGTTCGGTGAAGGGTTATGTGGTTGTCTGTGAAAGGTAGGTGAGATGAAGAACGGGTTGAGACCCAAGGAGCTAAGCATAGTCACAGTGGTTTATCGGGCTTTAAAAGGGAGCGGTGTTTTATCTCTCACGGAGCCATGTCACTCCAGACTCTAGCGTGCCGTGCAATCTGTTCCCGAAACACAGTATATCAACAGCATATAGATATTTCAATGGGTAATAATTGTGCACCCCTTTGGACTGACCTATATCTGTCCTCTTATGAATGCGACTATATGCAGACGCCTTCAAAAAACGATTATTTTAAAGCCCTTCTACAAATAGTCAGCTCACATTTCAGACCTTTATCTCTACAAAAATAAAGCGGGCCTTCTCGTCAACTTTACGACAAGAGAGATGATTATAAATTCGACATGGTGAACTATCATCGCAAAAGTATAGAAAATTTTATTGGTCTAGCAGATTTTTTTGTAGCAAGTCTGACAAAAGTCTGACATTGTGGCAATAGTCGTTCCTTTAATCTAGCTGTCGACTGGATAATTTCCATTGATGTAGCTGAGTTGTCCAATATCTTTCGAGCGCTAGGCTATACCTCCATCAATTTGACTTCTCACAATGGTGTGTGGAGGCGAATAATGTAAAGCTATGTACGGTTATATTTTTAGGTCTGCATAGAATTTGTTTTCGATATTCAAATATATCAATTTAATTGAGCTTGCCGCATGTACTCTCAGATATTCAACATGAGCACGGAATATTGAGTAACCCGATAGGTATTCTTGTGTCTGTCACGAACTGATATGCAGCACGTGAAGTATTTCATAACTTTTCCGGTTATAATTTTTTTTAACTTTCACTTATAGGAGATCCTACGTTCGCAATATTTGTTTAGATCTTACATATCGACAGACTAATGGATGTAATGAATACTTACAGCGGGGCATCTGTCGATAATTGGAGACAAACATGACACTGCAACATACAAAGCATCTACAATTTATGTTTCGGAATTGCCCCTCAAATAATAACTGAGATATGGATCAGACAAGAATAAACTGATGTTGGCGATGAAGGCCCATAACTCTCGAAAATGACCGAAGAGGACAAAACCCTGACAATGCACACCTGCAAGGCACTAAGCAGCATCCATTTAAGTTTAAGGTTGTCCAACATATAGTTAACGAGATATGGACTGGATAAAACATATACTGGTGTTCACGGTAAAGGGTCATAGCTCATAGGAAAATAATCGCAAGGGAAAAAACGCTGACAAAGCGCATCTGTAAATAGTAACCCGTTAAAGCGAGATATCGTCCGGTTTGGCCATACGAACAGACGGATGAATAAAGTGGTTGCTATATATGCCCAACCCCTACTAATTAGAGATGAGGGCGCAAAAGATAAGATATCTTATCCGCTAGGATACGGAAATTATTCAAATGAGTTCCGGCACAATTACAAATAAAAAAAATTCTGTATCTTCAATCCACTCCCCTCATCCGCGAACAAAAAGCTAATTAAGAGGCAGGGTACTTCAACAGAACCAGAAGTCGGATTCAGTCTAAGTGAAAAACAAAACTAAATGTTTTGAGTCGGCTGTATATCGACAAGCAGCCAGAGGATGCTAGGTCCCCGCCGAAATAGCAGCGATAGTTTTGAGAGTGTTGTTGGTGTCGGGATATACATGAGAGAGGCTACATACATACGAGAGTTACCATTTGACTGATGAGGTAATAGCTGTTATGAGAGTGGCGAGGTTTCTGTTTCCAAGCATGCTTGCATGACAATCCAGTAATTACCAAATTTAGATTTAACGCAAGTAGGCGAGATGCAACCCCAAGCAACATCTCATGGCAAATTATTGCCCAGAAACTATTTTTGAATTTTACAAACAGGTGGCGCCATCTGTAGCCATGTTATCTGTAAAACAAATTTGACCAGATTCTGATAAGGGGTCCTCATGTTATTACCCCATAAACCAAATTCAGATTTTGTCACCAAGCAGCGCAAGCTGTATGCGCAAGTGAGTGAAACACAATCGCAAGCAAACATCTTCTGTCACGGTATATGCATACCGCATTTGAGAAGAATCCGATTAGCAGTTATCCAATACAGTCACAAGGGACATCTCATGGCACGGTCCTCAAGTTTTTGCCCGTACAACTTTAAATTTTGCCTTCAGGGGGCGTCACCTTTAGGTGCAAGTGGACAGAACGCAATCCAAGCGAGATTTCATGGCATATAAATAACAAATTTTAGAAAAATGCATAGCATGTGTCTCAAGTTATTGCCCGAAATCAAATTTCGGATTCTGCCACCAGATGACGCCACTTGGAGCAAGCCAGAGAAACGCAATCCCAAGCCACACCTCCTGGCATAATATATGCATGCCAGAATTGAGAAGAATCTCAAGTTATTATCCGGAAACAAATTTCGGATTTTTCCATCAGGTGCCGTCACATGTAAGTAGAAGTGTATGAAACGCAGTCACAAGTAACATCTCATGGCAAGATACATGAGTAACAAATTTGAGAAGAAGCCGATCAGCGATTCTCAAGTTATTTCCCGGAAACCAATTCTGGGGGAACACGCAACTGGGGGAAACTCAATCCCAAGCGATACATCATGACATGGTATATGCATACCAAATTTGAGAAGAGTACGATGAGCGGTTCTCAAGTTATTACCCGGAAAGGTAGGTTAATTCGTAGTAATCCGACAAAATGTATCACAGTTATCGTTTGCAGCACGGATGAACCCTAGTAGCGCCACCTGCAGGCAGATCTTGTTGAAATACAATACCAATTGACGTCTTATCGCAAAGCGTGTTGATGTTATGTGCGAAGACGGAGCAGATGAAAGATTGGAACGACATTGGTACCACCTTCAGGCAGATCTGAAACGCAGTACCAATCGACGTCTTGTTGTAAGGAATACATAGGCCGAATGTCGGAGAAATCCGGCAAAGCGTTTCAAAGTTAATGCTTGCGAAAACTTTCCACTGATAAACAAGGGCATCCACAGAAGGACGGAACAAACATTAGTGGCACCAACTTCTGGCAGATCTTGCTGATATGCAATAACAATCAAGGGAATATTGCAAGGAATCAACATGCTGACTTTCAGAGAAATGCGACAAAGCATTTCAAAGTTCTTGCTTGTGAAGAATTCGCACGGACAAGAACGGACAATTTTAGCGAACCCCATTTTAATGTCCCCAGACCGCGTTGCGGCGAGGGACAAAAATAGACCTGTGTTATTTGTACCGTTTTATTAGCGGAAACGATTTTGCTTCAAATCGAATTTTCTACGGCTCGTTTCTACTTCCTCAAAGTGCTGTCTTTGGGTAAGTTGTTCGCCAGTATCCAGTAAATGTATACATGAATCGAGATCATTACGGTTTAGTTTATTCAACTGCTAAATAACATTCTCTTATAATATTGCGTTAGATCCTGAGTTAAATGTGACGATTTTATGCATCGTCTCAAAACATTATTGCAGAGACATATAAAACAGGGTTATATCACCCAGCGCCAACACTCACCGATACATATGCTGATAGCAAGCGTAGCGTGTAAGATCTATGGCGTTACGTGTCGTCTAATTCCGATTAACTCAGGGCAAGGGACCGTATGAACTCATTTCAATATCGTGATGGTGTTCACATGAATAGGCACAATAAGAGCGTGACGGAGTACATCATACTCTAGATAAAACTTTAGAACGAAAATCATATCGATTAAGAATACTGATCAACGCTACGGGTTTGATATTTTTGGAACATCATGATGTCTTGCCGGTATCAAACTGTTCACCGCTTCTCCCTTGTGGAAAACTAGCCTATTTTTATGTATACTATTATTTGCTTTGTTTTAAATTTTGTGCTAATGCTGTTATATGAAATCAGGCATTTGAAATATGGACGCGAAAATTCTTCGACGACGGTTGAACATTGAATACGGATTAGACTCTTCTAATTATATCATTTTTTGACTTCCATTTTCAGCCACGTGCTTTGCTAAAGTACCCTTATCACGCGGCTGATTTTGGCTGTTGGGTCTATCAATTAGGTACTGTGACAACAACCAAAACTGAGGAGATTAGGTACTGTGACAACAACCAAAACTGAGTAGAATGCCGCTTCTAACTTTCTGGCTCTTCTTGTTTCTGCAGTATTGTAGAGTCCGCTGCTGTTCTGAATTTCCGAAAATATTTAATCGAATATAACTGCTCAATTCTCCCTGCTTGGAAGATTGGCATGGGGAGCAGTTCTCTTTTCATGTAAAGCCTGATTTAGCCGCGAAAGAGGTTCGCGCGATTGATCGCTCGTCTCTTATCAGCAGGCCTGCTGATATCAGTATCAAATGCTTTCTTTTTTGTAGATGAGGCCTGTATATAATGACAATTTTTAACCTATCACGATGTCCTATCACGGCCATCCTGTACTATGCTACGAAAAATTTAAGATTGTGAAACAGCGCTTATTCCATGTGGAACTACAGGTTAAATTTAGGGGAGCACAAAGTTGGGAATGGTCGGCCATAAGCCATGTGATGGTTCCTGCTTTTGGAAGCCGACTCTGTTACAGTGGCATAATTAAGAACAACAATTCAGGAGTTCATCATTTTGCTTGAAAGTTTCCATTCAATTCGTAGTAGTGCTGAGCGGAGATTGTATGCATAATACGAAAAACTAACACATCTGGCAAAATCATATTATTTATTGCAGATTAAAGGCAAAACGACACAAACTAATACATCACAATACTATCTACTGAAAGACATAAAATAAATATATAAAAAAGATAAAAGATTATACGTTGTCACCTCCAATAATATTGTAAGGAAACATTACACACACCCACTCACAGTGAACTGAACGACGAACGTCCCTTTATAGCTATCAAGCGGAATAATACACCCGAAGCTAATTTGAGGAAGAAACAGAGATGATTAAAAACCATGTATGGGTGGGATACTAAACAATTTGTTTCATAAGGCCTGAAACTGAGAATTCAGGATTGATCCACAAATTTGGGAAAGGTTCTCCCGGGGTTATAGTCCATCTAGCAGTATCGATACGGCTTTGTCATCCTCACATGAGATGGACGTTGTAATGCGCTTGCGCAGCTCCGTTCTCAGTCGTCCCGGTTTATTTTCTATGACGACGTGTACACACGAACCAATTTGCATTGGTCGTGTGGCCTCGGCCTTGTGATTGCCGTTTGTGATTGTTTTTTGTGAATGTGGTTAACATGCATCCTCCCCACAGCGCATGCGCAATTTCACAGGCTCATTTATCATCCCTGCCTCCAATAGCGGAAGTTGACCTTTACTACGTTGCTATGACGTATAGGAGAAAATCCATGTACGCACGGTTCAGTTTGAATCCGGCCGAACAACTCCTTCAGTTTTGAACATGAGCGAACTAGTTTTCATATGCTCTGTACAGATAAACAGGGAAACTAATCTCCAGATAATTCTTTTTAACTCTAGGTCAACATAGGTATTATGCAGACTTGAAAAGTAATCGAAATGTTCGGCAAACATCTATTTTACTATGTATGATACATGATTACTTCCGGCGAAGTTCGCGGCCCGGAATCCTGACAAAAATCTGACTGGTGGCTGGCGAGGTGGTTGTTTAACATGATGGAAAATGAAACGCTTGCTCGGCGTCATAGTCTCACAGATTGTGTCCTGCATAAGAACTTACATTCTAATAATATTTTCTGAGGGGAGACGATGTGTATCGTACTAAATTAGAGGTCAGTGATCAGAGGTTACTGGCCTTTAAATCAGGAAATCATTGAGTCTTTCGTGTCCGGTTTATATCTAGTGACAGTTGTCTATCTACAGTTGCAATATTTTGATGAGTGGATACACTAGGTGTAGAAAATGTATTGATTCAGAGGTCAACATGACAAAAAAAATCAGGAAATCATTAAAAAATACAATTTTGCAGGTGAGTGAATTCAGTAAGGGAAAATATCGAACGTATCAAAATTGAGGTGACGGTCAAAGAAATCAGCAATCGCACTTTTTGGTCGTTAGATACATTAGGGCGAGACGATACGTCAAATACCAAAACTGAGGTCAAGGTCACTGTGACCCAAAATCAGGAAATCATTGAAAATAGCTATTTTGTGAGTAAAGGGATAGACAAGAATGGAAGACGAGGTATTGTGCGGGCGTGTGTTGAAACCAATTTCATGGACAAATTCCCCTAACATAGTTGTGTACAACTCCTATAACAAAGTACCATGATTCTGAGCAAACACCATGGTTTACCAGGAAACAATCAACCATGGTAAAACACTAGTGAGTTGCCAGAACTATGGTACTTTCATAAGGGACTGAACTTTATCTTAATCAAACGTCAAGTTTCTGGTTTTTGAAGGTTCGCACAATGGAATATGGAAAACCGGTACCAATTACAAGCGTCTAGTCCGTCATTCATAATCCAGCCGTCGTCCATTAGAGAATATCCGCGTCCATAATCCAAAGACCTATTCCATTTTCCACATAACAGTATTAGCACCAAATTCAAAAAGACAATCATAGTATACATAAACATAGGCTTGTTTCCTGCAAGAGAGAAGCGGTCAACAGTTTTCAATGATGCCGGCAAGACATCATGATGTTCCAAAAATATCAAATCCGTATCGCTGATCAGTATTCTTAATCAGCATTGTCGATGGTCGATGGCGCACAGGTTTGTCCGTTTATTATTTACACGACGTCCTGGTTACAGAGACAGTTTTGTCATCTTACAGAAAGAACACACGAATAGACTGAGCTTTAACAGTTTGACAGTTGTGCATTTTTGCCTCCCCATATCGATTCACGTCAACCGTAAACAATTACAAAGCTACAATTAGTGGAGATCTGACAGACGCTGTTGTTTTTCAAATGATGTAGATTTGGATGCGAAGCAATTGCAACACGGATCGCATATTGTTATCCTGCTGTTTTTATGTTGACTGATACTATGAAACCGGAACTCCACAGACGCTCGCTCCCACTTCTTCACAAGTGAATGCCTGAACAACTGCAATTCAGATAGCATATTGGTATCGTGCTTTATTATATACATGGCGATGAGATAGTGAATATTATCAGTTGAATAAAAGCGATATTTTACTGCAGTGATGATGTCAAATATATCACCACTCCGATGATAAGACAATGACGTCACAAGCAATGAAGATTTCGAGAAAAGTGCACAAATACATGCCGCCATTGTCATAGTGATAGGGCAATACACCCAATTGTGTGTGTGTGTGTGTGTGTAAGGGGAGGGGGTCGCCATCATTTATTTGTAGGACAATGCTAATAATATTAATGCGATCTGTTTGATTACATCGATGATACTCAACTGAAAGAAATTCGCTTGCAGTTTTAGCACGTAAGATCTGTTGGCAGCAAGGTAGTCGCAGGATGACGTCAAAATCAGTCGTTCAGTCGAAAAGCTCTACGAAATCTGAATTATGTTATTGCTTTCGAACATCCATTATAAACTAGTACCATAAAAGTATATAGCAAAAAGAAAAATAACTCTTTCTTGACGCATACCATAAATGTTTCATTGAGTGGGGTGAGAAATTTGTCATTTTCCTTCGTCATACTACTCACGAGTGAAAATGACAATTTTCTCACCACACTCGATGAAATATGTATGGTATTCTTCAAGAAACAAGGCCATTCGTGAAAATACCAATTTTCTCACCCCACTCGATGAAATATGTATGGTATTGTGCAGAAACAGTTGATATGCTCTACATATGTCCATTGGCTGGCACAGTGAAATCGGAAGTCAGCAGACGCTCGCTGCCAGCTCTTCATGGAGCATACGTAAGTGATTGCCCGAGCAAGTGATTTCAACCCTTGGATAGTCCTAAAAAATTACCATCTAATATCTATCAAGTACGACACATACATTGTGCACGATTTACAAAACAATTTACCTCAGCGACTCGGTATATTCACTTTGGCATATCGTTGCTCCATCGGGCACAATATCCAGAAAACATCCGTAAATTCTTCAGAATTTTCTTCACGTCGGTAATATTAAAATATTATTCAAGACGAAGTTTATAGTACAACGTTTGTTAGTAACTTCTCCATATTTTCTTACACCAATGCCAGGGACACATTGTCTATGTTGCCTGTTCGTAGCATATTCGCCGATTTAAACGCTTTAGTTTACGGGAAGTCACCCGATATATCCCAAACACCGACATTTATAATCAAATGAGTATTCATATCAATTGCGAATGAATACTGAACCTGGAATATCCCTCACAACTGTCATCAACAGCTAAAATTTCTGCCGGATGAACTAAACGTAGTACTTGATTTTTGGCCTATCTACACTTCGGATTTGAGGTCTTCTATCATTTAACATGCAATTATGGCAGCCCTCTCTATTGGTAGAAATCGGCATGCCAAAGGATCCATTATTTTTTGGCTAATTTCAATCAGTAATACATGCGGTAAAAATATAAGTGAAGAAATAGAATGTTCACCATATTATTGTTTCAGGATAGCATATTGATTTTTTAATAAACCATAAAATCCCTATGAATTTCAGGTTATTTCAGGAATCTTAGATTCTCTCATTCATACGAAAATAGTTTATATAAAATAAAAATACATTGGGCAAAATGTCAGATTTTTTAGATATGCTCTTTTTTCACGTACCTCTTCAATATAGGACTTATTTTGGGGGATGTATCATTAACTTTTTGCATCTGAAAGGTAACGTTTCCCGTTAATCCTTATTCTATATATTCTCTACTAGAAATACAAAATGTCTTTTGTCAACACCGCAAATTCAATCCTCGGGACAGGCCAAACAAATACCAAGTAATAATGAAATACAACACCACGAAATCTTCCGGCGAAGAATATCCAACAAGAAACCGATATATAGAGAAACACTGTATACATCTGCATGTACATCCTATAATACAAGTGCGATTGGCCGTTTAGCATTGCATACTTGTTTGTTTAGCTTTGCCTGCTTGTCCATTCACCGCTGCATATTTGTCCGTATAGCGCTGCAAACTTATCCATTTGGCTTTGCATACTTGCTATAGCTCTGTATACTTACTAAAGTAAATATTCTGAACGACGATATCGCACTTGTTATTCAAGTCACGGAACGTAGTAATTCCTTGAGGTTATATCATAATTACCTGTTCCATGTCAGTTTGGTTCTTAGCGCTATCCACGACTTTAGCAGCCCAATCCGTGCAGTTTTATATCTCCAGACCACAAAAGAGTTGATCCACACGGTGGTACAAAACAACAGAAAATATAAGTTGTTTTCCCAGTCCTCTAGGTTATAGGACTTTAGTCATGAAGCATGACCAACAAGGGTATGGTCGAAGCAATCCAACATAATAAATGCCCCCAGAGAAGTCCTTGTTTCCAATTACATTTGCAAGTTTTCTTGGCGTTCTCACTATTCCCGTCGGTTGGCCTTTCCAACGTGGCAATTTGTCTCCCTTGTTTTCTGGCAATGAACATGGCACGTCCAACGACAACAATTCCTGTGACAATAGGTAGACCGATACCACCGTAAATTGTGCCAAATATAAATGATGTAGGGTAAAACGACCACCCACAGATTCTCTGTGCTGTGAGTGAGCCTACATGTACCTCCAATTGAAATATGAAGACTGCTGTTGGGATAACTGCGTACAATGTGACAAAGGCCCACGCGCTTCCTATGGCGAAACCAATGTATTTTGTGTCGATATACTGCAGCGGTTTGTCAACTGCGATCAACGCGAAGATTCCTACCAAGGCACCAGCAAAATAGTATCCGAGAATGAAAAATAGTTGAAGACCGAGTCCGGTATAACACCGATATGCTCTGCTCAGTGTCGGACCACAGTCCATTTTATTGATCAGGTACTGGGTTGGCCACATCGATAATCCGAGGAGTAACCCACTTGTGTTTGAATTCAGGTAACACACCTTACTCACTCTGTCGAATTCTGACACAAATACAGCCCAGAGGACCAAAATCACGTTAACCACCAATACAACTGTGACAATAATCTGTAAAACCGGCAACCAGTGGAACGTTACATATTGTGTGTCTAGGTTGTTGCAGTGATCGGAAAAATTAGAACTGGTGGTATTGTCGCCAGTCATAATGGGAGTCAATGGCCGAAGTCAGCAATGCAACTGCCCGACTTCTAATTTGGAGTTTTATCTCAAAAGTTTCGAAGGTTTATACTGACGGCTCAATGAACACTTCTCCAATTTGCCTCCTAAAATTCCAGGTTGAACATTGTAAGATATACGGTGTATTATACTCAGACGTAGTGCACTTCTTGAATTTCTTTTCAAAGATACCACGACCCACAACGCATGGCGCGTAAACATTGAACACGCCCAGGTTTGCAGTTTCAGGATAGCAAGATACCTGGCACACTCCCAGACGCGTTCGGTATTAAATACACTTATCTATTTACGGTTCTTCTCGTCATTTTGAGCATGTTCTCATCTCGGTTTCAAAAAGTAGCAATGATATACATTAAAGCAAAGTTTCCAAAACGCAAGTGTTATCTCTTGCATATCGCCCCAAATTATATAGATGATACTGGCTATGAATACTTGCATCAGTAGTCACTTACGTAAGACTCGGATTTAAACACAACTCTCGTACGCGGCACACCAATACGGACCATGAAATAACATTGTATATCCAGGTTATCTATGAAGCCGAATGGTATTGATCTTATATGATGAGACACACGAAGCCACCAGTTTGATTAGAATCAAACACCGTACAGCGTGTAATTGATTTCGGTGCTATCCAATAACATATGTCATTCTTTATTTACACAGTGCTAATGAATTGAAGCGTAGACAACCTGTCTTCAAGCATCAGTTAAAAGAAGTATATCACGTTGCTTGTGAGAGTTACAGTGCGTGGTATTGCTGGAGGGCGATAATACGAATTGAACACCTCAGGATATTCAATTAAGAATCAGAATCACAATCATATTATTGATTACAAACTCTTTCACAAGGACTAAAGGCAAAAGATTCAAACTAAATCATCACAATACAATTTAATCTACTGAAATATATACAATACACTATGAGGCGCCGTTTGTGACAATATTGTCAACGACAAATATATAGAGTTAAAACCAAAATATAAAGTCGCCGTTTGTGACAATATTGTCAACGACAAATATATAGAGGTGAAACCAAAATATAAAGTCGCCGTTTGTGACAATATTGTCAAACACAAATATATAGCTAAAACCTTTGTAAATATATATAAAACGATATAAATAGGGCCTATATATAAAGTTATTTTTTTTTTAATTTTTATAAATATTTTTTGAACATAAATAACGATAGGAAGTTAAGACGTTAAATTTAACGTAAATATAAAGTACACGAACTTGTAAAGTGTACATGTAAACCGGATATGCCCAAAGGAAGCTGCGCAATCGATGTGCGCGCGAGTAATACTGGTTAATCAAAACTGCAACTGGGTTCTGAAGCGAAACTATGACAGCGGTGAAAGCCACTCGCATGTCACAGATGTGTCGAATCAAACAATAAGATCACGTACCTGAACATATATCAGTTCACTGCCATAGTGATTTAGTAAAGGCCTATTCCAATTTTCAACAATTACTGTTATCATTTACAATCGTACTTCAGAGTTATCACATCAATTAGATATAAATACATCTACTTATAAATCACCATAAGGTATCCGAGCCTGCAGCCAATATCACGGCCCGCCCCTTTGATGTTCAATCTGCGATTCCGTTGGCCAAGTCGCTGGTTGCTATTTGCCGCATAGAAACATCAACAGAAGTTGAAATAAAACATGAAAATAACGATATATTAATTATGCGCAACACAAATATTAGGCAATTTGAAATCATACTGAATATGAGCATATTTCATTGACTAGAATATGACCATTCATAGCCTAGTTATAGGATTTGGAATTATATTGTCGTTTTGTATCATTTATCGTTTTTCGATAATTTCCGCATTTCCAAACAAGACAAAAATTAGCAGGGAATTTGGTATAAGTACAGCGAATGTGGAAACTAATGGCTCATGAGGAACCGGTTGCACAATGCTTGTATCATCAAACGTACCGTTCTCAAATTATGAAAGAACAATGGCACCTACTGTGGGAACCACCAGTGTGGATTATACTGTTGCGTTCACCGTTCCTCGTTTTCATTAACGAGATCATTTATTATAGCATGATACGCTTACTTGATCTCAAACTTTTTAGGTTTTAAGTTAGTATAACGTAATTTGAATAAAATGAACTGTTGATATTCGTAAGCGGTAATTACTGGGTTCAATCCCTGGCCGGGTCATACCAAAGACTTGAAAAATGGAACTTGTTGCTTCCTCGCTCACGCTCAGTATTGAGAGGATAGAACAAGGACTGGTTCGCTCGGTGTCAGTATAACGTGACTGAGTGGGGTGTCATGTCTGCCTACGGCATGATATTTCGGTGGGACAGCAGTATAAAATGTCAACATTAGATCTGCTCTGTTACAAGTAGGTATACCCCCGCCCCTTCCACTCCCCTCCCTTCCCTTCCCCGTCGTGATATAGCTGAAAAAATGTTGAAAGCGACGTTAAACCCTATTCACTCACTCGTCACCGTATATAATAGGGTTAACACCGATGCCCATCAAGAACCCATCGGGCCAGAAGTGCTCTTCAATACACACGTATTGAAGATCAATTAGCGATTAGCACGCAGGGGTAAAACGGCTTCGACTGATTCCTCAGTTACTAGTAACAGTTTCGAGGCAGCGCAAAAGTGAAAAAAGGCCAATGTAGTGTTCCTCATGAGCCATTAGTTTCCCATTCGCTGTACTTATACCAAATTCCCTGCTAATTTTTGTCTTGTTTGGAAATGCGGAAATTATCGAAAAACGATAAAATATACAAAACGACAATATAATTCCAAATCCTATAACTAGGCTATGAATGGTCATATTCTAGTCAATGAAATATGCTCATATTCAGTATGATTTCAAATTGCCTAATATTTGTGTTGCGCATAATTAATACATCGTTATTTTCACGTAGAACTACTGCGCATGTTTTATTTCAACTTCTGTTGATGTTTCTATGCAGCAAATAGCAACCAGCGACTTGGCCGACGGAATCGCAGATTGAACATCAAAGCGTCAGGCCGTGATATTGGCTGCAGCCTAGGATACCTTATGGTGATTTATAAGTAGATGTATTTATATCTAATTGATGTGATAACTCTGAAGTACGATTGTAAATGATAACAGTTATTGTTGAAAATTGGAATAGGCCTTTACTAAATCACTATGGCAGTGAACTGATATATGTTCAGGTACGTGATCTTATTGTTTGATTCGACACATCTGTGACATATCATGAATCGTTAGATTCTTGGTATGTGCTTTAGAATAGGTTTACCAGAAGACTATTCTGTGAAGTCATGTGACGCAGTCAGTATGTCGGCACCTCTTCCCACTTCCCTTATATGTGTTGTAATGCGAATGGCTTTCACCGCTGTCATAGTTTCGCTTCAGAACTCAGTTGCAGTTTTGATTAACCAGTATTACTCGCGCGCACATCGATTGCGCAGCTTCCTTTGGGCATATCCGGTTTACATGTACACTTTACAAGTTCGTGTACTTTATATTTACGTTAAATTTAACGTCTTAACTTCCTATCGTTATTTATGTTCAAAAAATATTTATAAAAATTAAAAAAAAACTTTATATATAGGCCCTATTTATATCGTTTTATATATATTTACAAAGGTTTTAACAATATATTTGTGTTTGACAATATTATCACAAACGGCGACTTTATATTTTGGTTTCACCTCTATATATTTGTCGTTGACAATATTGTCACAAACGGCGACTTTATATTTTGGTTTCAACTCTATATATTTGTCGTTGACAATATTGTCACAAACGGCGCCTCATAATACACATGGATTTTTATGTATATATTCGAGAACAATCACCCAGCTGCAGAAACAAACAGTAAAAGAATTCGTACAAATCTTAACAAATATGAATCCACAGCCCACTTACTATTCACTATCAAATAAGCTGACAAGGGCTCAACCATAGTTGTATTGGATAAAAAATTGAATTAAATGTCAAATATGTCCGTTATTCAACCTGAACACAGAGGATGAACTGAAAAAGTTACAGATGGGATAACATTGGACAAAAAAATTAAAGCGGATGTAAACAGCAATCCAAATGCATAATGATTTCTAGATTCTCCTCTATTTGTTATGTACTATAAGTATTATTATTTCTGTACGTTTTATTAGTCTGCTCCTGTATGATAAGCCTTAGTTCTACACTGAATTGTACTATTTAACGTTTGCCTGACTACATTGTTTCCTTCTCAGCGTGTAGCTAGGGACTTCATACGCCTATATATGACGGAATTGTAACTCGCTTAATGTAAATTACATGCCACTGAAAAACGGAGAAGGTGCATGGCTACATACAGTACTCCAGTTCGTCATCATGGTGTTATAGTATCTCTTTTAATTTGACTTATAGAGTAGATAGGAAAATGAATGCTCAGGGCTAGTTGAATATAATCGGTTAGGGTCCTTCGTGAACTGTTATTACAATCATACAGTATAAAGGTAAAACGCGTCTTTGGTCCTATTTTTTTGCAGGAGTGACTCTCCAATCAGAGGGCAGGGGGTTCATATAAAAACAAGGTTACAAAGAAACTGGCTTCCTCAGGCTATTCAACCAAGGTCTGTAATAAATATCGTATATTGAAATTAAAAGTAATCTGATCAACACTCCTTTTGGAACCCTTCCAGTAAATGTTTTACTTTTCACAGAAACGAAAGAGAGAGAGAATTAAGGTTTAACGTCGCATTCAGCAATATTTCAGCTATATAGCGACGATCAAACAAAATTATAAGTATTCAATTCAACAACTCAGTAAACTGATGCGTCAAAACAGGTACAAACATTAAAATTTGTACAACAAACCAATCTATCTCAAATAATCTAAAATACAATCCTCTTTTACTCGGCTAAAAAGATAAAATGGAGAATAGGATCTAGCTTTGTCAAGTTTGACTTGCTTGCACCATTGTAAACAATAGAACCATAATCAAGTTTGGAACGAACAAGTGATCGATATAAATGGAGAAGAGTTTGCTGATCTCCTCCCCACTCATAGCTGGCAACTACTTTCAACAAATCTAGAGCTTTCGTGCATTTGGCTTTTAAGCAATTTATATGTGATTTGAATGTTAGTCGTTGGTCAAACAATATGCCTAGGAATATGACCTCTTTTACCACATTGATTTCAGTTCCGTCTAATTTAAGTTCTGGATGTTTGTGCTGGAAATATTTTCTGCAAAAGTGTATACAATTTGTATTAGCTCTGGAGAATTTGAAGCCATTTTCTAGACACCATTTCTGAATTCTGTTTAGACAAAGTTGTAATGTTCTTTCTATATTGTGTAACCTTTCCCCACTACACGATATGTTGAAATCATCTACAAAAAGTGAACCATCAATTGATTTATTCAGAACTGCAGCCAAGCTGTTGATTTTGATATTAAACAGAGTAGTAGACAAAATACTTCCCTGAGGGACACCCTGATCTTGGTAAAAATGATCAGACATAGTTGTACCCAAACGAATTTGGAATTGTCTTTCATTCAAAAAGTTGAAAATAAAAACGGGTAAACGGCCTTTTAATCCCATATTTTGAAGATCTTTCAGAATCCCGTATTTCCATGTAGTATCGTAGGCTTTTTCGAAATAATAAAAAAGATAGAAACCACATGTTCATTCTTAGCGAAAGCATTTTTGACATACAAATCTAATCTGACTGAATGATCAATGGTACTTCTATTTTTACGGAAACCAGCTTGAATATCAGTAAGTTTCTTTTCAGTTTCTAAGTCCCAAACAAGGCGATCATTTATCATGCGTTCCATTGTTTTGCAGGCACAGCTAGTCAGTGAAATCGGACGATACTTACCAGGGTCTGTATGGTCACGGCCAGGCTTTGGTACTGGTATAACTATGGCATTATGCCATGACGGAGGAAAGTCTTCTCTTGTCCAAAGTCTATTGAATATGCGTAATAGAATTTCTAGAGAAGATTCCGGTAGATGTTTCGAAAGCTGATAATGAATATTATCAGGGCCTGCAGCAGAATCGTTAGCTTTTATGAGAGAAGCATGAAGTTCGTCAATTGTAAACATAGCGTTATAGCCTTCATTGTAGCCGGAGGTGAATTTAATTTCATTTTTCTCTTCTCTTTTTTTTGGAAACTTTGAAATTTAGGCACATAATTTTTTGACGAAGATTTTTTGGCAATTGTTTCGCCTAATTTATTTGCAATTTCTATCCTGTCAGTAATCACCTGGTCTCCATCGTTGAGATGATGAACGCTGGACTTGGAGCTTTTACCTTTTATTCTTTGGATCATATTCCAAACTGTTGTTATAGGAGCATGAGTATTTATCTTAGAAACATAATTTCTCCAAGAATCACGTTTATTCTGTTTCATGGTTCTGCGAGCTTTAGCTCTTGTAACTCTGAGATCTTTCAAATTTTCAGGATTAGGATTTCGGCGGAAATATCGTTCAGCCTTCTTCATACATTTTCTTGCTTCTTTGCAGTCATTATTAAATCAAGGTTTCTTAATATGTGCAATTCCTGAAGATGTGGGAATGGTTTGGTTGCCAATTTCTATCAGCATATCTGAGAATAATTGTATAGGATCTGGAACATCAGAGAAGGAGACTGCTTGTAGTTTTTGTGAACAAAGCTTTTCAAACTCGGGCCAGTTTGCTTTCTTGAAATTAAACCTTGTGGAATGAGGGTCAACAGCTGAATGAACAGCTTTTAGGATAGTGGGAAAGTGATCACTTCCACAAAGGTCATCATGAACAGACCAGGAAAATTCTTCAAGAATAGGCAGGTCGCAAAGTGAGATATCTAATGCTGAATACGTTCCATGAGCTGAGGACAAATGTGTATAAGAACCATCATTAAAAATACACAAAGAATTATTTGATATAAAATTTTGAAGAATTTTACCCTTACAATTGTCTTCATTATCCCAGAGGATACTACGACCTTTAACATCACCCATCATTAAACAAGGTTTCGGGAGTTGATCGTAAAGATCTTGAAGTTCAGTAAGCCGGAGACTACCAGAAGAAGGTATGTACACTGTGCATAATGTGAAAACAGAGTTCACGGTAATACGTAATACGATTCGTAATACGATTCGTAGGAATGATAAGGTGTGTATTGGCGAAATTTAAATTTATCTGCTTTCTTCAGAAAGGTCTCGTTGTTCACATAAACGATTGACATTTAAGGGTATTCAACAAAAATATTGTCAAACGTAACAACTATTGTCCGCTATTCACTGGGCATACTCACGTGAATGCCCGAACAAGTTAATATATCTCAGCTCTTGGGTATTGCAAGATACCCTTTGGCGATAGCCGTTTAATGTTGCGCTTAATTGCGGTATAAATTAACCAAATAACGTCTATCGAATACGACAATCAAATGTCACATTCTTTGCCATCGATCGTTGCTCAAACTGACACCAGAACTACAAAACTTAGCAGTTCTTATAACAGTACTCAAGATATTTGAATGTAGTGAATGAATGAATGAATTTTATTCACCAATAATATATGGGTATAATAACATGTAGGTTGACAAAATAATGGCGGGAATAAAGCCCCAGGGGGCTTGTTCTATCCCAGTTAGGAATATAATTATAAGTATCTGAATATAGGGAGAATGCGAGCGGTGAATAAAAAAAAACTTTAAAACTTTGGGCATACAATCTAGAAATTATCATCGAGAAACGGGTAAAACTTCGAGTAAATAAGATTTAAGCTTAGACCTGAATAGTGATGAAGATTTTGTGGTTTTGAGAACGGAGGGTAACTTGTTCCATTCCCGTGGCCCCGTGACTCCAATTGTATAATACGAAAGATTAGAGGAATAGAAAGGTCTATATAAATTTACTTCTTGGTTCCTTGTGGGATAGCGGTGTACTTCAGACAGTTTTGTAAAATAGTTACGGAAAAGAACCGGCATTGTTTCAGGGTGATACAAAAACTTTTGAACCAGGTTTAAACAGGAATATAAATTCAGATCGTGCAGAGGGGTGATTTTTAGATGAGTGAATAGTGGTTGAGTATGCTCGCGTTTCTGCGATAGAGTAATAACTCTGAGGACACGCTTCTGGAGCAATATTAACGGTTTCAGATGAGTCATATATGTGTTTCCCCAGAGGATGTTACAGTAGGATAGGTATGGGTATATCATCGAATAATATAAGATATGTAGTGTTTTCTTATTTACTGAGTTTTTGATAAAGTTAATAACCCCATTGTTTCTTGCCACCTTCTTGCAAATGTAGTCAATATGGTTTGTCCAGTTTAGTTTATTGTTGAAGAAAACTCCGAGGAATTTGAAACTATTTACTAATTCAACCTCTTCACCGGATATAAATAGCTGTGGCACGTGCCGCAGGCGCTGCTTGGTGGGATTTATTATCATGAATTTGGTTTTCTTTACGTTTAGTGATAGTCGATTGGCACAAAACCAAATATATAGTTTTTCCAATTCCTGTGACATAACAGTGACAGCACTGTCGAGGTGTTTAGAAGTATAAACAACACTGGTGTCATCAGCAAAAAGAATGACCTTAAGTAAATCAGTGGCATTATTAATGTCATTAATATATAGTAAAAATAGTAGAGGTCCAAGGATAGATCCTTGGGGTACTCCACAAGTGATATTCATGGAACAAGAAAGCATACTGTTATAGTAGACACATTGTGATCTGTTAGATAAATAGCTTCTGAACCACTTATTTGCTGTGTCGCGAAAACCATAATGGTGTAGCTTAGTGAGCAGTATGTCGTGATTGACAGTGTCGAAAGCTTTGGAAAGATCCAAGAAAGTAACTGTACTATATTCTCTAGATTCCTTGGCAGTGACCAATATATCATACAGAGAAATCGCCGCGTGAGAGGTTGAATGATTAGATCTAAATCCATACTGAGTGTCAGATATAATATTGTTTTTCTCTAAGAAATCTGCCATCCAACAGATAAATAGCTTCTGAACCACTTATTTGCTGTGTCGCGAAAACCATAATGGTGTAGCTTAGTGAGCAGTATGTCGTGATTGACAGTGTCGAAAGCTTTGGAAAGATCCAAGAAAGTAACTGTACTATATTCTCTAGATTCCTTGGCAGTGACCAATATATCATACAGAGAAATCGCCGCGTGAGAGGTTGAATGATTAGATCTAAATCCATACTGTCCATACTGCGAATACTGTGGATCAGTTTATTCCTATAAATTCTGTACTCTTTATGTGAGGTTTCCTCCCGAGAAGCGAGATATTCGCGATAGAGTCTGTTTTTTTCATGGATGGAAGTAAGAATCCCATAAGTGATCCAAGGTTTGATAATCCGCTTAGGAGAGACTTCAAAAGTTGCATACGGAAAACACTCGTTATATATGGAGTCAAACTTTGTGAGGAAATTATCTAGAGCACTGACAACATTGCTTTCTTGGATAACATTGTCCCAAGCGGTGTCATTTATTACCTGTCTAAAAGTATCTTTAAGTTCAGGAGTGACTCGGCGGTAGGATATAGTTTTTGTGGAGGGTGTGCAGATGGGAGAAGATTTTAGTATGTGGAAGATGGGAAAGTGATCAGTGATGTCGGTTAAAAATATCCCAGATAGTTAGTTATCTTCGTGAAAGCTTATGAATATGTTATCTATTAATGTTGCTGTGTGTGACTTAACTCTGGTAGGTTTAGTTATTTTGGGGAAGAAATAGTAGGATTTCAGAAGGTCAAGGAAGTCTTTTGATGGTGTATGAACATCAGTTTTGAAGAGGTCGATATTAAAATCTCCCATCAGGATGCACTTATGCTTTTCAATGTCAGATGTTTTCATGATGTCAGCTAAATGGTGGTTGAAAATGTTCAAGCTCTTGCCAGGCGGTCGATAAAATATACCAATAATGTATTTGGTACAAGCCTATGTTTATGTATACTTTTGTCTTTTTGAATTTGGTGCTAATACTGTTATATGGAAATGGAATAGGTCTTTGGATTATGGACGCGGATATTCTCTAATGGACGACGGCTGGATTATGAATGACGGACTAGACGCTTGTAATTATCAAAATCAATTTCGAGAAACAGTGATTCAAATTCGCCATTGTCATCACAGGATGACAGGTCATCGCGAACTTTGCAAGATTGAATGGTATCCTTAACATATAGAATGAGACCGCCACCCTTTCTTTTAGTTCGTGAGGAAGGGAAAGGTTTATATCCAGGTATATCGAATAGACGTTCAGTCACAGGATCCAGCCAGCTTTCAGAAAATCCCAGGATAGAAAATTGGTGATTCAGATTCTGAATGAATCCAGTAATTTCAGAAAAATGTTTTCTTAGACTCCTAGCATTTAGGTGTAAACACGATAAAGACCCACTGTTATTTGCGTTGTTTACTTCTGGCTCTTCTGCAAAAGATGTTTCCGTAAAATAGTTGGACTGGTGTGAGTTAATATTCTGCCAGTGCGAAATTTCATATTCATTGTCATCTGTATGCGTTTTACAATGATCTAAATCATTTAATTCGATTGGATTGAAACATTTGTTGCTTAGAAATGAAAGGTCTATTTCGGAATGAGTGACGGAGTTTAGTTCAAATTCTACCGGGAGAATGTTTTCATTGGAGAACGGTGGGAACCATGTTGGGCCAGGGAATGGAAAATCTTCATTACATTCATCACAGTCATCCATTGGAGATTTTTAGGTTTAAATTAATGAATATATCCAGTTTCACAATGCAAGATAAGGTAATAAAATACACCCATTTCTCAAAGATAAACATATATACAAAACAAAGACGCAGAAGAAAAACACCTATATACAGATACAACAAGAACATTACAATAACTCGAAACCTCCGTAACATTGTCTATATTGCGTATCCATAGCATATTCGACTATTTCATTTTTGAGATGTTCAAAACGCCGTTTGTCCATATAGTAATTGTTATTCATTTAATCTGCACCACAGTTTAAAAAATATCATCATCGCGATCACCATGGTCTACATTTACACTGCCCTTGGTCAACCAGTCAAGCACACATGTTAATGTCATGACAGAGAGCCTGTAATCGGAGTGGCCTTCCCACACACACGCTTCTGATTGTCTGAGATGCCGAGTGACGCATACTGACAGCTTGACGTCAGCGTCAGACACCTGTGCCACATTCTGTATCATTTTTATAAGTTTTTTAATCTACGCCTGCTTGAATTTTAGTGGTAATGGTGCTATGCCAATAAGAATAAGCGGAATAATTGATTGGCTGACAGTACTCGACGTAATAAATGTATTAGTAAGTTCACCATAGCCTTTTACCAGGACTGCCGGGGGTTGAAGAGAAAGGGGGAGGGAATATCTAGTAGCGAAGACGATGTACGAAGCAAATACAAGACTACGAAACATTGTCGCGATAACCTTACAACAAACCACTGATAAATAGAGAAAACATTTACATATCCACACCTTAGAGTGAGTGTGATTGTCCGTTTTCTTTTGCATACTTGCCCGCTTAGCTCTACATACATGTATTGTCCGCCCGGTTAGCTCTGCATGCAGGCGGTAAACTGCTTTGGTAAATATCTTGAATGACGATTTGCAGTAGCTATTCACTTATCATAACCCAATAATGTTAATTCATGGAGGATTTAAACCATATCACAGTCACCTGTCCCATGACAGTTTACTCCTCAGCCTTATCCATGACTTTAGCAGCCCGATCTTAGCAGTTTTATGTCTCCAGAGGAACAAAGAGTTGATCCACACGATGGCACAAAACAACAGAAAATATAAGTTGTTTTCCCATTCCTCGAGGATATGGGATTTATTAAGCAGGACCAACAAGGGTATGATCAAAGCAGACCAACATAATATATGCATCGAAAAAAGGCAATGTTTCCAATTACGTTTGCTTGATTTCTTGGAAATCTCTCTCTCCCCGTCGGTATGCATATCCAAAGCGGCAATCTGTTGCCCTTGTTTTCTAGCAATGAACATGGCACGCCCGAAGACAAAGAATCCCGTTGCAAAAGGTAGAATTACAGCACCGTAAATTGTGCCAAATATAAATGGTGTAGGGTAGTACGACCAGGAACAGATTTTTTGTGACTCGTGTAAACCTACGTGAACTTCCGGTTGGAATGTAAATATTGTTGTTGAGATAAGAGTATACAATGTGACAATCACCCACCCGCTTCCCATGGCTGAACCAACGTACTTTGTCTTGGTAGAGTGTAGCGGAATTTCTAATGCAATCCACACGAAAATTCCTCCCACGAAACTGGTCACATAGTATCCGAGTATAACAAAAAGCTGAAGACCGAGCCCGATATAACAACGAGATACTCTGCTCAGAGTCTGGTCACAGTCCACTCTATTGGTCAGGTGTTGGATTGGTAACATCAATACTCCGATGAGTAATGCGCTTGTGTTCACATTAAGGAAATTAACCTTGCTCACTCTGTCAAATTCTGACACAATAACGGCCCAGATGATCAAAATTATATTAACCACCAGTAAAACTGATATACAAATCTGCAAAACTGTCAACCAGTAAAATGTTTCATTCTGGGTTTCGCGAGCGGTACAATTAAAACTGGTGATATTGTTACTTATCATGACGACAGACAATGTGCTATGTCAGCTATCCACATCGACAGTTCTTAGCGGCTGTAATGAAGGCCCATTGAAATTATTCCAGGTTAATCCACATAACGGATTCCACTCATAAATCGTGTACTTATACTTTCCTGCTGTATCTCCATACACCGCACAGGGCATTTCACGAAGGCATGGTGTACTCCTCACATTTTTATGTTCAAGTTTTCAAGACACACGGCACATTTCCAGAATGGGACAGGTTCGCCATTAAATGCTTTTGTCTATTTACGGTTTTCTTCTCCTCATATTGTGGACTTGCTAATCTCAGATTCAGAAGAAGACAATATTGTACACAGCGACAAAGATTCCTCACAGTTACATGTTAAATACGTTTACTGTTGCTGACTACAAGCATCAGTACTCACTTAGATAAGACAAGTATTTAACACACAATCCCGTGTGCGTCAGACAGAATAAGGACGATTAAATCGAAATCATCGCTCAAATCCATGAAGGCGAATATCATTCCTCTCTACGTGGTCTGTCGTACAGAATCAATAGATTGATTGGAATCAAACGAATTAACATTACTCCAATAACTATGATCACGACAAGATAACATGTGTCATCACAATTCATTAAATACCACTTAGTATTTATACAGTCCTAATGCATCCATTACCGTAACCTGGGACACAGTGAAAGAATCGTTTATATATTACAATTATTATATTAAACCAGGCTAAATTACGCTTAAAATTTATGTGGCTAAATAATTCCAATGAGGTCAACCAGGATTTAGGCAACGTCCAGAATTCAGAATGATCTCTCCCGGAAAGTAGTAGGCCTATATCCGATGACCTCACCGACTCATCATTCGGGACACTTGTATTGCTGTATATCACGAGTATCAGGTAAAATAATTTAACCTCTAAGTGGTTGCATTACCTTCCTCTGTCTCGACAATTCGTCTATAAGTTATCCGTGTAATTTCCACGAGACGTTTAAACGTAACATTGAAAGAGTGGTGGAAAAAGGATGCTGGAGTACGGACAAGAAGTTCTGTGACCCTATACTGACTGCATATTTCTAAAAACACCACAAGAAGGAAAAGTGATCGCTGTGAGGATTTGTATCCCAGCCAACCTTTTATTGTAGATGTTAATGTGGACATACTGAATGACATCTCCAATGTACGAGCTGTCACAGCGAAACAATTCACCAATTACCAATATTGCCAGAGCAATACCCAACACCCAACAAACATAATGAGCACAACTAAAAGAAAAAATATGAAGACAGACCCGAGGAACCTTAGTGCAGGTTTCTCGGCCGAGTCTCTAATAGTTCGAAATGCACTAAGACCTTTTTCAATCCAAATGACAGATATATTTCTGACAGCAAAGCAAGGCCACGACATCAAACCTTGCAATATTGCGCTTGATGATTGTTTAGCACCGAATTCTACATGTAATAATTTCAAAATTTCTAAGTGTGGACACCGTGGATGTCTCACGTGTCCACTCTTTAATACTTCAGCTTCATTTAGTTCCGCGTTAACTGGTAACTCATATTCTGTTAACTCGTATGTTGATCTTAGTTGTTCTACTACAAACTGTATTTACTTAGTAGTCCGGGTGCCCATTCTGAGAAAGGGGGCTAGAAAACGAATCCGTTTACTCATTCGTGTGGCAAATTTTTACCTACCCAGCATTATACACTGGACCTTGGTGCTCAACACCAGGGGGGATGTACGCCTGTCCGAGTGGGTAGTAAGGTCTGGACGAGTTAGGAAAATCGGGGGTAGCGAAAATAAATTTCTGCTCTAAGAATGGGGTATAGGTAAATAAAATCGCCTAACTTTTCTAATATTGGTTCAATCTTCCACAACTTGGTGTTATTTTGTTCAGTTCTAAATGGAGAATCACTAAAAACCAATAGATATTACGAAGTTTGGAAACAATTGACGTCACTGTGGGGTCAACTCGAAAGTTCTACTAAAACAGTAATTTCGTCCTCCGACTGGACACAAAAATTTTTTAGACACAAATACCGCGACAAACCGTAGGAAAGAGTTTGTAGTATCTTACTCAGTCATCAATTACAATGAATTTCAGCAACTTAGGCTAGGAAACGTGCAAGGAAATGTAAATAAAGTTCAACTTGTGCAATAATTGCGACCACTCAAATTAAGGGGTAGGGCAACATACATGGGAATATCTGCGTCCATTTTCGCGCGACTTCGATCCGATAGCAACATAGCAATTTATCAGGAAACTCTGTTTCATGCTTTGCCATCAATAAAAGGGTAATTAAGATACTAAATGTACGCCGTCTGGGGGTCATTCCCAAATTATTTCAAAATCGAGCCATGGATTGTTAGGATTTCAGGAGCTGCCAAATCTTATATTTCCAATATAAAGTAAACTGGCGCTATTGAAGTGATGTTAGCCATGACCTCTTACATGATTACAACAAATTATGTTTTCATTGTAGATATTGTTTATCATATGCAAATTATATCTTCTATTATTGAGTAATCTGTGTATTTGTTCAAGTTGTAACAAACTAATATGATTCTTCTACATCGTCCACGGTCAGTTGTACATTACTGCACTCAGACTCGCACCTGCAGGCTGCTGTACATGGAAGCTGAACGGCCCTGCAACTACATCTTCCCTTGCACCCTTTTTGACAGTTACAGGCTACTAATTCTACCAAACTCTTCGGGGCGGGAGCTCTGTTCATAAGATTGGGGACCAGATGACCTATGTCATCCTTTGTCCAGCCATGTCCAACTGGTGATGGAACAGATAACTTTCTGTCCCGCGCATGTTTCCACACGAAGCACTGGTAATTTGCACGCTTTATGTGCTCTTTTGCACTATCCATTGTAGGTGGTAACTTGCTGCTGTCACAGTTCTTTTTAGCGAAAAGCTTATAACACACATTATTTAGGTTAAGACTGTCACTGCCATAGAGTAGAGCAATGAATCTAGTCGCAGCTGTCACTGTCTCATCCGATATGTGCTCTACATCACTTCCCATATTTCCAATGCCTACGAGAGTATCCATATTCTTTCGAAGAACAGACAAGGCTTTTTTCTTTCCAATACCATGCAGACTGCTCGTGGAGTCACAGCCTGTTAAGACATGGAAGGCTGGTAGGATATCGCACGTTTGCTCGCCTAAGGTTTCTACTGATTCGTGTATGGGTATGAAACGTGCGCGTTTTCCTGTTCCTGTATGGAACCAGAGTTCTGTAACGCCCATAGCGCGGAAGTGGTGGCAACATAACACAGCTACATCTGTGTCTGGAGAGAAAACAATCAACCTTTTCTTGTGTTGCTGTGAATTATGTGCAAAATAGTCACAGTGGACGAATATCCTACTGTCTGCTTCTTCGTGATCTGATTGGAGAAGTGGCATATTCTCAGATGAGTTCCGTGTGAGTTTCACTGCGGAACCATCAGTTGAAGCAAGGACCAACGTCTGTCCATCTACCAGTTTCTCTGGTAGATTGTTGCACCAGTCAGAATGCAGGAACAACAGCAAGTTAGACTTGTTCTTAGTGTTTGATAGATAGTGTTTGAAACTAGAAGGTAATTTGGTTGCCCTATTTTGTATCCTAACCTCTATTGTTCTCAGTGTGGAGCGCCTTGCTCTCTCTCCTGATTTGATCGAATCTTCCACATCATACCTATCCGGTACTACATGAACTTCATCAGCCAGTTTAAACTTGTTTAGAATCACATCGGACAGCGCATCTGACAGTTCGCCAAATGTCGTTCTTTTTCCCTTTGTCATCATCTGAACGACAGCCATTAGATCAATGATGTATGCGGTTCTACAGTCATTCTTTGGGAGCGTCTCTTTCGACAGGTTATCAATTTCTAGCTCATGCAATAGAACGCTCTTGGTAGTCTTCCTCAGCGACCCATCCATGTTGGCAAGTGATAATGGTACAGGTGAAAGTTCGTAGGAATGAACCTCTTCAAGGTTGATATCCCGGCTTTTTGATACAACCAGCAGGCGGCTATAAACTTCACGATCAATGCTAATGGTTTTTAGTGTCTGTTTGTCATTTGTCATTCTTAATGGCTTATTGAGACTTGCAAAAGTTTTGACGTTCATCTTCTTCAGTGGTTCCAAGAAATCCCCCTTTCCAGAGACGAGCCTTTCGTCAACAAATAGATCCATTGCTTTTCTTCCCTGATCACTAGCAGTGAGGAGGGATGAGGAGACATCGTGTGGAGCGACTGTGCCTGTGGATATGTTGACAAGAGGTATTTTATCTCCATCATAAGGGCTAGTATCAAATGGGTTAACCATTTTATCTTTGATGCAGTCGACAATCTTACCCACGTCTGTTTCATCTCTTTCTGTTCTACGCGAACCTAAGTCTTTGTGGAGTGGTTGTTCAGGCTTCAAACCACTCATTACTTTGAAACTCGTTGTTGCTGCAGACATAAGATGTGCCGTGAGGGCCCATCTGTCTCGAGTACCAGCTATCCCAGAAACTCCTACTATTCCTCCTTTGGTTTTGGAGTCTCTGTTCTGGGTTTGCTCCAGAGCCATGTCAGGGGACACTGTGTTAAATGACGATAGAGTAGGACATCGCGAGACAGCATGTCCCCTTCCATTTGTGAATAATTCGTGAATTTCTGGGGCTGTATCAGGCAGCATTTTCATGTCTGCCAAATACACAGTTCCCCACCTGAAATAGTTGAGATGATCAAATGCCCTGTCATAGGGTAACATATCAGTGAAGGTGTCAAGATGGAGGTTCCAATTGGAGTCTCTTTCTCCATAAAGGAAATCAAGAAGTAACCAAACCATGGCGATGTATTCGTTCCAAAAGGTAAAGCTCTCCGAAAGGTTCTTGCCAAGTGTTAGAAATTGTTTCCACAGTGGATCTAATTTCTCATGTAGTCGCTCACCAAGATCAAGAGCTGCCTGTCTGATGTCATCCCTGTGTTCGATGGCAAACGTCTGCCCTTTCTAAAAGGCTGCAACTAATTCTAGCTTCTTCGTTTTCAGTATCTGAACATCGGCCCATGGGACATATCCTTGTTTCTCTAGCCATTCGCAAAATGATTCAAATCTCAACCTTTCCATGGCCTCACAAGTAAGTTTATGGGCCCGTATGGCCCTATTGTAGCGACTGCCATTCAGAAGTTTGGTAGCTACACCGGACCCATAAACATCGCTTTCACTCCAAATATCTTCCAGCCCAGATTCTTCCATCCGTTTTCCTATCAAACCCATGAAATTCTTAGCCCTGTGGAAGCCACCCAATCTAATAACAATGTGATCCAATTCTGGCGAAACAGCCCACTGGATACGCTTCGCATCGCAGTATATTCCCTCGTCAAACGTGATTACAGGGTTTGTCTGTTGTAATTGTTCAGTGCAGGTGTTACTGAGAGCTTTCAAACAGGTGTATACGGTATCAAGCTCTTTGACTGGAGCTGGTATCATGGGTGGGAAACCAATTCTTGATGGCAAAGATTTATGCGGTGTCACAAGAGCATGAAAACCACTCCACCCAGGAACCTTTTGAGTGACTTGTAGATGACCTACATCTACATCAAACAGTTTCGTGGGAGAATTCCTTGCGAATATCCAAGCTCGGTTTAGCCCTCGCAATTTCTCTCGCTCAGTCGTGGAATGAGCGAAGAAGTCCACCTTGATCTTTTCTACAATTGGGATTATAGCCTTCCTAACTGTTGACACAAATGGATACAGTTTGGTTTCCTTTGCTTCTAGTGTTCGTTTCTTAAGTTTTCCCTTGCGCGGCTCTTTGGGGACCAGGTGTGTTGCATCCAGCGCAAACCCGCCTTGGTAGAAAGCCATACTCATAACATGAACGCTATCCTTTCCATCAAGAGTATCCTGTAAAAAGTCAGCGTTGTCCGCAGCAGCTTGCACAATAGATCCTGAGGAAATGTTTGAAGGAAGAATTGCTTGTAATATCCATCCTCCCCATTAAACTTCCGTAAAACTTCCTCGGCCCAAATGGTGTCGATTTGTTCGCAGTCCCAATAATTGATACTATGTCCATGATGATTCAGCATGGTGATTATTGTCTTTCCTCTGACCATTGTCCGCAATGCTAATCCCAGGCCAACATGTTTAGGCATTTTTTTTCTGGCCCCAGAATTGCAAGATATTATGTCCTGTGCAATGGATAAGATATGTGTAACCTTTTGGGTTTTTTTGTCCTCGTCCGAGGAAAAATCAGAGTCTTCTACTGACCGTTTATCATCGTCAAATGAACTTTTTGATTGTATGAGCCATCCGAGGAATTGGTGCAGTTTTGGGGGAACGATAGCCATAGCTTTCTCACGTGTCAAATCGGAAATTTCCTATGGTTGGGTTTCGATACCAACTACGTCTTTGATGTCACTTCTTAGAATGACAGCTGCTTGATATAAAATCTGTGTGATTGGGTTTGCTGCTTCTGGACTGCTGATTGGGGATTCCGCTACCATAGCTCTGAGCTCAGCAAAACTCTTGATTATATCACCAAGTTTCAAAGTAGAGCTACACACAAGCTCTGATCTGTTTCTCTCACGTTGATTGTGAAACACAATCTGGTGTCCATATTTCTTAACGAGTCTCCGCTTAAGATTTTGTACCTTGTAGCTCTCTACGGATTTAACATCCACCTCATTTTCAAGCAGATGGCGCTTGTATATATCTAACAGATTAGACATCTCGTATGCTTTCCCAGCGGTAACTAGATCACGATTTATCTCTTCGACCAGCCCAAGGAATGCCCTTTCATATTGGTCAAATGGACCAGTGGTTTCGCTATCAAGCTGAAAACGTCTAGTTGTAATGGCTGTGTATTGCTTATGACAAGCGCGGTGATATTTCGCTTCTACAGCGATCAGGTCCTCCCCGATAATTCGTGTCATCATGATGTTATCATTCCGTTGCGTAGCTGCCTTTAGCAATGTTTCCTGCATCTGTGTTGTTACAACTTGAGTCAAACGTAACTCTCCGTGACATTTTTTACGCTGACAAAAAATACAGAGGGTCCAGTCCGTGGTTGACTCAAAACTTCTTGTTTTCACAGTTGATGTCGAAGCAACGGGCAGCTGTGACGGTTCACACCCTGCACTGCTTGAGTGCGAAATATTTCTATGGCTTATGTAACTACAGTAACACGTTTTGTGCCACTTAACCGTGTCATTGGTGAAAGTAATACCCCTGATATCGGGTTTCAATCTCTGATAGATATCATCACCTCGTGCTATAGCACATTGAATGAATCTTTCAACAGAAGATTTTATTCCAATTCTAAGTTTTTCGCCCTCTTTACTTGACTGGCATTTGATGCACTTTTCAAAATCTGTGCATGCTCTCTGCTTTTTGAACTTAAGTTTGATTCCAGGACTCTCTTCAAATGATGCCATTTCGGTTATTAGATCTATATTTTAGCAATTCTTTCCATCAACAAGTAAAATTTTGACTACTTATATGTATGCTAAAAAGAACCTCAAACTAAGCCAAACTGTTCGCGAAGACCTCAACGTATAACTAGTCGTGTGCGGAATGTGCGTCTTTCGCCACAGACATTATGTTCATACAGCGTTAAATTAGACCAGTATAGATGGCGCTGTTGTATATAACACATTATAATCCGGGCAATCTGTTAATGGACAGATGGCGCTCGTCGCAGTTATAGATAACATATCATCCGGGAAATCCGACAATAGACAGATGGCGCTCGTCGCAGTCGTCACAGCTGGGTAGCTGTCATCAATATTCATGCTGAATGATCTGTTAAACAAGGGCGAACGAATCTAATTGACAGATGTATGACAGCAGAATATGTACATAACAAATCAGATAAATATATCGTGAATAATATGATGTCTCAGATTGGGAGACTGGGTCGACAAAAGATAGGCTTACTCCACGCAAGAAATTTTATCCCGTATTTTCGACATCTGTGGTCGTAATTTAGAAACGGCCCCTAGGTAACATAATAAATATGTAAATGGTACATTTATTGACATAAAAACTTTCACAAATTCATGAATAATATAAAGGTCTTTTAGTTTCAGGCTGATGCAAACACATGCGTTATTTGCGTTATTTTCAACCATATGTATCCTCAGAATGCTAAATCGTAATAATTTTCAAAATCAAGAATTGTACAATAATCGTGATAATTCCAGGCAGTTTTCCCTCTAATATTCCCAGATTTATTGAACAGTGTCTGGATGAGATGCTACAAGCATAGCATTTGATTTTGCAGTAGTATTATTGAATACAAAAAACTTCTTAGGCTTCACTGTATAAAATGGAAAAAATCACTGGAACTTTGGAGACGGTCCCTTGATGACATCACCCGCTTTTTATTTTAAGATATATAATAGTTTCCCGTGATGCTCCAATATGTGCCAAATACAACGACGCTTCAACTGCTAAAATTGAGTGAAAATTGTAGGAGTTACAAACATTTGAGTACCTATACCCCCTTGACAGGGCAGAAAAACAGTTCGCCGACCTATGGTTTTATAACCTCTCTCATACCTTACTACCCGGGCGGGCGACTGTACATCCCCCTCATTGTTGACCACCTAGACCCAGGGTACAATACTCGGTAGGTCAAAATTTGCCACATTTCTGAGTAAGCGGAATCACCATTTCCTGTTATGGGCACCCGGACTATAGTTTCCTGTAAGAAGTGTGGTCAACAGTATGTTGGCAAGACCACCCAAAGACTCCATCTTAGGGTGAACGGTCACAGAAAATCCGTTAGGAAAAAGCAATTGCTTATAGGTAGGCATTTTTCTGGACCCGACCATGGCTGGGATGACTTTAGTATTCAGATCATAGACGTCGTCTATCCATCTACTAAGGATTCCCCCTTTGGATTTGAGAGAAAAATCCGAGAGCGGGAATTATTCTGGATGCTAGAACTTGGGTCGGTGTTTCCGTTTGGTTTAAATGATAATGTCAGTGGGTTCGGCAATGCTACAAACCGCCGTTCAAATATATCCAACATTACCCAACTATTTAAACCCCATCAACGGAGACAACGCAGCCATGGTTGGCGAAAATTTAATAGTTCGATGATTCACGATCATATCACTTTAAATTACTTAGTGGGTTTAACTAACGCACCCAATAGTATACATAGCTTACGTACAGTTCTGTATGCGTTACCTCTGAAGCTTTAAATCAAATAGCCAGAGATATACAGCAATCTGCGTCTTCAGGAAATATAATACCATCCAAAATCAGTAAAGTATGTCAAGATATAGCGTATTTTCGGTTGTATCGTCCAGTGAACATAATCGAAACATCTCAAGATCGGCTTTTCTTGAAACTCAACTACTTAGATAAAGGACTGGACATCATTAATTTACCTCGAATCCTGAATGATCCAGAGGTACGCAACGCTGTACCAAACTATTTCAAGTTCACAGAACCTCCTTGCATTTCATATAAGTATACTAAATCTATAGCCACCAAAATATTCAATTACTCCAATGCTGTCAAGGAGTTTGACTGGAACTTATACACGTCAGGAGGCTATAGTTGTGATTGTGAATTGTCGAACTTTATCTATACACCATGCAAACATATTGTGACTGGTGACCTTGATGTGGTGAGTGATAAGGATCTGAAATTACTCCTGATGAAAGGACCTAAATATAGAGAGCCAAGAAGAATAAATCTGAAGGCCGACCAGAAGATAGTCCTGTCTGCATTGGAACAGTACGTTATTGATTGGTCTAAGCGAGAAAAAGTTGAACCTACAGTACTCGCTGATTGGCTGGACCTCACCAAGAGCAAGGTCGTTGAAACAATCCGCCATATTGACAGAAGTACTCTTCCCCAAGCAAAACAAGTACTGAGAAACCTCAATTCGCAAGAAGTTCTAGCAAATCTCCAGAGTAAATTCGTCATAGTCCCAGCAGACAAAGCTCCGAATAATATAATATTCATATGTAAATATTACTATTACCAGGTGCTGGTTAAAGAATTGAGTGTAGACATATCTTCATCAAATACGTCTACTTACTCCCAAACTGCATTTACTCTGGAAGATTTATTTAACAATCACAAAAGTTTCTCAGGGAAAGAGGTATTTGTCTTCCAACCAATCATAGCGACATACCAAAAATATACTGGACTCCCAAAATGCATAAATCACCATACAAAGCTAGATTCATAGCTGGTTCTAGAAGCTGCACCACCAAGCTTCTTTCAACCCTATTGACGAGGGCCCTTCAGGAGGTAAAAGCATTTTGGGAAGGTATTGCGCCACTATTTTCAAGAACTCTGGCGTTGAATGTATGTGGATATTGAAAAACTCAAAATGTCTTACGGAAGAACTTGATGCTAAAGGTCACATACTGTACAGACATGTATCCACATGGGATTTCTCGACTCTCTATACTACAATCCCTCATCAGGACCTTATTGACCGTATAAGTTCATTAAAAGGTATCTGTGTTCAAGAAAACTGATCGTAGATATATTAATGTCGGAAGCCATAAAGCATTCTTTAGCTCGACTACATACAAGAGATATCATTCATGGGATGTTTCTTTTGTTTATAGAGTTGCTTGAATTTCTCATTAAAAATATCTATGTGAAATTTGGCAACACAATATATCAGCAGCATATAGGTATTCCAATGGGTACTAATTGTGCACCCCTGTTGGCTGACCTGTATCTGTTCTCTTATGAATATGACTATATGCTGGCGCTTTCAAAACCGATCCACTCAAAGCCCGTTCCTTCTCATTCACCAAACGCTATATAGACGATCTTCTCGCTGTGGATAATCGCTATATAAATGACGCAGTGAAGGATATATATCCACCTTCACTGGATTTGAAGGAAACTACAGATAGCCCTACAGGCACATCTTATTTAGATCTCTACCTCTATAAAATGAAGCGGGCATTCTCTCTCGTCGACTTTATGACAAAAGAGATGATTACAATTTCGACATCGTAAACTATCCCTTTCTGGATAGTAATATTCCAGTGGACCTGCATATGGCGTATACATATCTCGCTTAGTAGCATTTGCTAGATCCTGTGTTAAATGTGATGATTTTAATCAACGTCACAAAACATTGTTGCAGAAACTTATAAAACAGGGCTATTCCACCAAGCGCCTCCACTCAAAGTTTTCAAATTTGGCGATACATATCGCATGCTGATAGCAAAATACGAACGTAGCGTGCAAGATCTATGGCGCTACGTTTCGTAACTTGTGTCTAATTCCGCTTAACCCGGGGCTAGGAGCCGTATGAACCCATGTACTTTAAGATCCTCATGGTACTCATATGAACAGTCACAATCAAAGCGTGACTGAGGTACATCATTTTTAGATGACGACTCTATAAGGAATATTATGGATTAAGAATACTGATCAGCGATACGGATTTGATATTTTGGAACATCATGATGTCTTGCCGGCATCATTGAAAACTGTTGACCGCTTCTCTCTTGTAGGAAACAAGCCTATGTTTATGTATACTTTTGTCTTTTTGAATTTGGTGCTAATACTGTTATATGGAAATGGAATACGTCTTTGGATTATGGACGCGGATATTCTCTAATGGACGACGGCTGGATTATGAATGACGGACTAGACGCTTGTAATTTCCATCATAGCTCTCTAGATTTGTATCTAATACCGCTTATGCCGGTGCTAGGGGCCGTGTGGTCATATCATCCAAGTTGCCACATTAACAGGTACAATAAAAGCATACCGGAGATACAACACATATCACGAATCGTTACATTCTTGGTATGTGCTTCAGAATAGGTTAACCGGAAGACTACACTGTGAATTACAAGCGTCTGGTCCGTCATTCATAATTCAGCCGTCGTCCATTAGAGAATATCCGCGTCCATAATCCAAAGACCTATTCCATATTCCATATAACATTAAAAGCACCAAATTCAAAAAGACAATCATAGTATACATAAACATAGGCTTGTTTCCTGCAAGAGAGAAACGGTCAACAGTTTTCAATGATGCCGGCAAGACGGCAAGACATCATGATGTTCCAAAAATATCAAATCAGTATCGCTGATCAATATTTTTAATCCATAATATTCGTTGTAAAGTATCCCAGTCACGCTTTGATTGTCACTACTCATATGAGTACGATGAGGATCTTGAAGTACATGGGTTCATACAGCCCCTAGCCCCGGGAGTAGTATACAAAGCGTCTTTCGAGTCCTATTGACCTCAGAAATTTGCATATGACCTTTGTGACGTCACGCATCAGCCAATCAGAAGCGAGTATTGTGGTCACGTGGCGATGTGTGGTGGGTGGTGGATGGGTGGTGGGTGCAAGATGGCGGCTGTGGTGGGTGGTGGGTGCAAGATGGCGGCTGTGGTGGGTGGTGGATGGGTGGTGGGTGCAAGATGGCGGCTGTGGTGGGTGGTGGATGGGTGGTGGGTGCAAGATGGCCGCTGTGGTGGATGGTGGATGGGTGGTGGGTGCAAGATGGCGGCTGTGGTGGGGGGTGGATGGGTGGTGGGTGCAAGATGGCCGCTAATGTGGTGGGTGGTGGATGGGTGGTGGGTGCAAGATGGCCGCTCTGTGGTGGGTGGTGGATGGGTGGTGGGTGCAAGATGGCCGCTAATGGTGTGGTGGCCGGGTGGTGGGTGCAAGATGGCCGCTAATGTGGTGGGTGGTGGATGGGTGGTGGCAAGACGGGTCGTGCCAGGTGGGTGGTGGATGGGTGGTGGGTGCAAGATGGCCGCTGTGGTGGGTGGTGGATGGGTGGTGGGTGCAAGATGACCGCTAATGTGGTGGGTGGTGGATGGGTGGTGGGTGCAAGATGGCGGCTGTGGTGGGTGGTGGATGGGTGGTGGGTGCAAGATGGCGGCTGTGGTGGGTGGTGGATGGGTGGTGGGTGCAAGATGGCCGCTAATGTGGTGGGTGGTGGATGGGTGGTGGGTGCAAGATGGCCGCTCTGTGGTGGGTGGTGGATGGGTGGTGGGTGCAAGATGGCCGCTCTGTGGTGGGTGGTGGATGCGGGTGGGTGCAAGATGGCCGCTAATGTGGTGGGTGGTGGATGGGTGGTGGGTGCAAGATGGCCGCTCTGTGGTGGGTGGTGGATGGGTGGTGGGTGCAAGATGGCCGCTAATGTGGTGGGTGGTGGATGGGTGGTGCAAGATGGCCGCTCTGTGGTGGGTGGTGGATGGGTGGTGGGTGCAAGATGGCCGCTCTGTGGTGGGTGGTGGATGGGTGGTGGGTGCAAGATGGCCGCTAATGTGGTGGGTGGTGGATGGGTGGTGGGTGCAAGATGGCGGCTTGTAGAAAAACGTATAAAAGGAGTCGATTTTTAGGGTAGGGGTGAATTCATTGCAATCTGACTTACCTGACCTGACCTGCCTGTCTTCCTGCCTGCTTGCCTATCCGCTTGTATGAGACGAAAGCATGACACGTGGAGAAGATTTTCCCTGGGACCCAGCAGCACCTCCGGTTGAAGTCTTGCCTGAAGACGAGCGTGTCAGGGACATTTATCAACGTCACTGGGCTATCATACGCCATTGTTTTCACCGTGACCGTCGTCTATTGGACTTGTATAATTTTCGGCTGCAGGACCTCACGTATCTGTCTACCTATGCCGAGAACATTTTCAAAGATCAGGTGACAGCGTTCAAGTTGAATATGACATTCGGGTACATTTTACGGCACAAGGAGACGGACCAGCTGCGGTATTATTATCCCAGCAATAATACCTATGTGTTTGATCAGCCGTTCACGGTGACGGATGCGATTTCTCTGGAGCCACTCATCGACCAATTGATTACGTTGGATCCATTGGAATGGGCCCGGTTGCAACGCCCCAATACCCAATGGCTTGTGGAAATGGTGACCAACGTCACATTTTTCGTCACGAAAATGAGAGATCATCCTATCGGTGCTCCTGTACTACTACCCCCTTGGTTGCTTCATCGAAAAGGCCTGTATGCATTAACAGGAGGGCGAAACGGGCCCTACAAAGATCGGAAATGTCTGTTTCGGTGTTTGGCCGTGCATCTGGACGAGTGTGACCCCAAGGGTTGTGACAGAGTGGCCAATGACTATTGGGAACAGTATTTACAGCAGCAAGACTTGGATAAGCGGCACTTCCGTGGAGTGCCGTTCAAGAATTTGGATGACGTGGAAACACTGTTCAACATCAATATCTTTGTATACCGATTACGATGCGAGGAGCAGGATACATTTGTGGCTGAATTGGTTCGTCGTTCAACAGAACGGTATGCTGCTACGATGAAAGTCAATGTGTTCGACGACAATGGCGTGAGTCATTTTTCGCTGATCTACAATATGAGCCAGTACGCTCAGTCTTTCAGTTGTGCCCAATGCCATCGTGTGTTTAAAAAGTCTTACGACTTACATCGTCACGAGAAAATCTGTGACAACAGTGTCAAG
>JAVTVY010005243.1:0-42377 GCA_036873755.1 Hanleya hanleyi
CTGATGCAAGGTCCAAGCCTCCCCCGGTTAGTCGACAGTCTGTTTTTGGAGAAAGTGGACTGAAAGGGAGTGCCTCACAAAACTGGTGCTTTTGTAGGCTTTTGCCAATGTTCGTAGGCAGCGCAATACCGGAAAATGATGAGGCATGGCAACTTTACCTCTTACTTCGACAAATGTTAGATGTAATCATGGCTCCCATAGTTCCAAAAGATCAAATAGCCCCACTGGCCACTACAATCCGTGATTACCATATCACATTCAGAGAATTATTTCCAGAAAAGATGTTCACCCCGAAAATGCACTACATCATCCACTACCCAAGACTAATGCTGTTCTATGGACCGCTGGTGAAGTTGTGGACTATGAGATATGAGGGAAAACACCAATATTTCAAGCAGCTTGCGCGCAAGCTGCACAACTTCATTAACATCTGTAAAACCCTGGCAACACGACACCAGTATCTCCAGAGCTATACCATGTCAAATCGACTACTAGATCAGCCCATCGAAACTACTGGAGGTGCGTTTGTTCTTCGTAAAAGTCTACCGGACTCTCTGCTCAATGCGCTAGATGACCTTGGGTTCGGGAATGAAGACGAACGAATATACCAACTCAAAGGGGTATCTGTCTACAACATAAAGTATCAGGTGGCATGTTTACTGATCACCTCATTCTCTGATGATGAAATTCCTAGATTCGCGCAGGTAAAGCGGATCTTGAAAGCTGATGGTAAACTGTTACTCTGCTGCAAAACATTCAACACATTGTATTTTGACGAACATTTCCACTCTTACGCTGTGGAATTAACAGCAAACTGGGCTGTTTTGGAACCGGGCCATGAGAAAAGTCACCACCCATTGCATCTTTATGAGAAAGATGAGAGAAACTTGATTCCCCTGAAGTATGGTGTTTGGAAAAATTGATTTAGAGCTATATTAATTGGAACGCAAAAGTTACGAATAATACCATTCAGTGTCCAATGATGTAATTATAACATTCGACACTTACTATTGGACATAACTCGGTCCGATCGGCTATGAAATGAGAGCTACATTAAGCAGATATATTGCACGCTAATTTTGACCTTATCACGCAACCAGTGACATAATGCTGTCCAGGATGATACATTTTTCGACAGAGCATCATTGACTGATTGATCCCGTTCACAGTTATCTCCCATCTGTCTGATACAAGCGATGGATGTACAGTGAAATTGGAGCCTTCATCCCTTCCGAATGTGCCGTGTAAATTCTCGGTACTTTGTACATATACATATATTACTATTACAATTTCTTGAATTAAAGGATCACAAACCGATAAAAACTAAATGAGAGCATTGTATTTAAATTTTGTATCCGTTTTCTAAAAGATATCATCGGGGTTGTATTGAATAAAATAGCTTGCAAATTCAGACCCGTATCTATTATTTCTTGGGATAACAAATTTATTCTCCTTTATTATGACTCACACAAAGGGTGTTCAGCTACACCGTCAAATGTCAACCAGGGTCATTGTATACCCAGTTATTAATTTCCAGTGCAGTACAGTAGAGTTCATTTACACCGTGGGTTGTTCATCGATTCCACCCAGTAATCTGTTGGGTTGTTCACCAAACTGTTCACCAAACCAATAACTGAAAAAAAGTTCAATAACACCTTCCTTGAAAGGTGTCGAATAACACCTCGCTGTGTTCCCATGAGTGTTCATCAACACCTCCTCAAGAGGGTGTTGAATAACACCCATGCAAACTCCCAGTGTAGTGTTGGGGTACTTCAAAACACCCTCCCCCGAACGTGTGGATTAACACCTCAGGGTGTCTAGTGACACCCCCAATGTAATATTTGGGTGTTCAGTGACACCTTACGTGAAAGGGTGTTGAATAACACCCAATGTGTTCAATAACATTTTCTTATCTGACGATGTGGGTGTTCGTCCACACCTCAGATGAAAGGTGTTGAATAACACCCATGCAAATTCCCAGTGTTGTGGCGGGGTGTTCTATAACGCCATCTACGATGGGTGTACATTGGCACCCATAGGTGTCAAGTGACACCTGCTAATGTCGTACTTAGGGTGTTTATTAACACCTATCTTTCAGGATGTTCAATAACACCGCTGAACTTCATATTAGTTTGGGGTTGTGCATTTATACTGACCCGAGCTGATTTCAAATCTTTCATTACTCACACATCCCAATGACATTTGGGTGTGTGAACATTTTTGTTGTGTTCATTAGTTAGATCGAAGATTCATTGACAGCTGTTCACTACATCAGGGATGATTTGCAAGAGTTTTTCTCAAAATAGTCTAATATTTTTATTGAACCAAGTGTTACACCCTTTTGACACCCTTCCGCGTTTTTAACACCCCAGGGATGTCAAATGATGGCATATATTGCTGATGGATCCCAAAACACCCCTTTAACACCCCATTTACACCCCGTATAGGTGTCAATTTACACCCTGGGGGTGTTTTGGCTGTTTTTACACCCCTTTTACACCTCTTTAGCTGAGAGTACTAGACCTAGCTTTTCTGGAATTACATCACAGATGCGAATCTACTTATTGATGACAACCCTAAAGAAGTTGACAGAACAATTTTCAAGTATAATAGTAAAAGTATTTTGTCGGTCTACCATTTATGTTATCACAATTAAAAATCTTGAACCAGTAGCATATTAAAAATGATCAGTCTTGATCTATATTTCAGGATAAAATTCCATAACAAATGTAGGTTCAATGCAGTTAACACAATATCTCTGGAAAGTTTATTGATCGCCTTCCCATATTTACACCGCATATGCAACTGGCTATTAATCAAAAAAAATTCAGTGATGACTAAACCGGATTAACTCTTTACTCTTGACTCTTAATTACTTGTTTGACTTACTCTTCCCACGGTACCTTTCAGATAAAATAGATCCAATTATATTACAACACTAGCTCATGAAGAATTCCATGAATTCATGAAGAAGTCCCGATAAGTAGATATACCGCACATGAATCTGGCAATGAACCAGCATCATGATCCTGGTCGAGTTTCCAAGTAACGCTTAATCGTACACGTATGTATACTAAGAAATGGACAATGACCAAACTTCACTACTTCAAACCCCACATACATCTGAATCCGATTGGCCGAGGGGTTTGGACCCATTGGACTATATTTACTAGATAGACAGCTGCAAGACACCACCCATCTGTCTCATGGGCCCGACGGAATGTGTGTGTGTAGGGGTGTAGGGGGGGGGGGGGAGGGGGATTTCAGCCTCCTCAATAATTTTGCAGCAAGATTTTATCTCCCCGTAATTCCCTGCAAGTAACTGTAATGACGGGCGGGATATTGGGTTTTTCTCACATTCTTCACGTCCCTATAATTGTCCGTCAAATAATTCAATGCTAACAGTTATGTCCAGTGCCTAAATGTTGCTTAAAACGATCAGAAGTATAGCTAGCGCCATCCATATTTTTAAATTATTAATGTTGATGGCGTTTCTGTAAAGATCTTTCCATTATAGGAATTATCACCCCATTGGTTTCGTCTACACAATGTGTCCGGCTACTTTATTATACATTTTTTATTCAGCATCGAAGGAAACCGTCATCGATTGCCTTTTCATGGTTAAAGGTCTAGGAAAGAAAAACAAATACACTTTATTACAGAGTTAGTTTATTCGCCAGAAATCGCTCAGAAAGCGTCTCTGGCGATCTAGACCCCAGAAGCTTCCGGGGCCTAGGTAGCCCCATGGACCCTATCCTAAAGTGCTAAGATAGTAGCCCCCCCCCCCCCACACAATCAACAATTCCTTCCGCCGGTCCTGGTCTCACTTAGAGGCGTCTGAACTGTAATTGCAGTACTGATGTTTGTATTACGTGGATTTCGTAGCTTGTGTCTCATTCTACTTAATCAGTAAGAATACTGATAAGAGATATGGATATGCTATATACGTATGAATCCCATGTAGTTCAAGCTGTTCATGCTGTTCATATAAACAATCAAAGCGTGACTAAGATAAATCATTCTTCACTATATTTCAGCGGAAATCATATGGATGTAGGTATTTGATATTTGGAACAAAATGATGTCTTGCCAGCAGCATTTAAAACTGTTGACCATTTCTCTCTTTCAGAGAACTGGCCTATATTTTTGTTTACCGTGACTTCTTTTTGATTTGTTGCTAATGCTGTTATACGAATTAGGTATTTATTTTATGGACGTCGAAATGCTGTAATCGACGACGGTTGAATATTGAATGATGGACTAGACGCTTGTATTTAAACCCCTCAGACAACTGTGCGACTCTCAAGTTGTTATCTATATAGCCATGGAATCTGCTGGGGTCCAGTGGCCCCGAGGTCGGGCATTTGAGGCATTGTACATAGACAGATGAGCCTGATCCACGCACAGATTGGCGTCTTATGTGAACATGATAAAACCGGTCATAGAGCCTCTCATCTTTGTGGGAGGCGACGTGGTTGTGTCGTTCAGAGCACCTGTCATGTGTGGCCAGGTGGTTGGTGTCATAAACGATGTGGCCGTGTCGGTTAGAGCGCCAGTCCTTATGACCGGGCGACTGGTGTCATAGACTGCTAGAGAGTCGGTCCTGTATGATCGGGCGGCTGGTGTCGTAGGCGATGCGGCCGTGTCGGTTAAAGCGCCTGTCCTGTATGATCGGGCGACTAGTGCCATAGAAGATTTGACCGTGTCGATTAGAGCGCCTGTCCTGTATGATCGGGCTACTAGTGCCATAGAAGATGTGACCGTGTCGGTTAGAGCGCCTGTCCTGTATGATCGGGCTACTAATGTCATAGAAAGTGTGACCCGGTCGATTAAAGCTCCTTTCCTGTATGATCGGGCGACTGGTGTCATAAACGATGTGGCCGTGTCGGTTAGAGCGTCTGTCATGTATGGCCAGGTGGTTGGTGTCATAGACGATGTGGCCGTGTCGGTTAGAGCGCATGTCATGTATGACCAGATGGTTGTTGCCATAGACGATGTGGCCGTGTCGGTCATAGCGTGTCCTGTACGGCTGGCCGACTGTTGTCTTAGGCTAAGTGTGTTCATGACCCATCAGACTCCCTTTTATTCATTTTTTCATTAACGTATTACTTTCTTATTCACCATTATATGAGGACACTTGATAATCAATGCCTTGAGTAACAATGACTGTTCTCGGTTTGTCCAGACGGATATCGGTATCCATGGAGAAAAGTGATATACTGCGATATTTATCGTCGCTACATAGCTGAAATATTGCTGAATGCGACGTTAAACCTTAATTCTCTCTCTCCCTTATAGTGCATTAAAGGAAACTTCTGGCAAACCTTTACGACAATCGGTACACATTTCAGGAAATGAATTACCATGTACACAGCCAAATTTCCACATGTTGGTACTATGTGGTAACTGAATGTTAACTGCAAAGAAGAGCCCCTGAACATGCAGTACACCTCAGTACAGTACCAGTCAGTACTGAACAGCCCCGGTTACAACTCAGTAGCAGGTTAGTACTGGATTGGATACCGTATACAGTACCACAAGGAACAGCACTGAACAGTAACTAACCTGTTACTGTGCAGTATACTGCTCAGTTACCTATTGGAACCAGGCTGTTGCTAACTGGCCTGTACTGCTCAGTTCGGTGCAGTGCAGTTCTGAGCGGTGATTACCACACAGGAACTGTTCAGTTACAGTTCAGTACTTACATGTATGGTGGGCCTTTCCATGCAGTACCGTTCAGTAGTGTACAGCTCAGTACATGTCTGTGAAAAATTGCCTTTGTAAATCTGTTTCAGAGGCCTCGGATTTTTGATTTCTCCAGTGCAGAAAAAAAACAAAGGGAAAACTTCCATTCTGTTGAAAACATATGGTAACTCTAACCACTTAAACGTATTATATTGTGATGGAAAGACATGAAATATTCTATGAAGAATTGTGTTTCCCCACGACTTTAGATCTTAGTCCACTGAGAACAATTCGGTAGGACAATTTTGACGATTATAGAAATGAAATGAAACGGGAAATGCCACCATATAATACAAGGTATTTTAAAAATATAAAAGAAACGTTACAGTTACATTATATTGAAGCCATATAGTTAGAAATCGATATATGATACGAAGTTTCATGACAATTCATTCAAAACTGTGGCCGTACCGGCCGGACAAACAAACAAACAAAAAATCAAACAGATACGTCTACTTTTAGTATAGTAATATGTTCGGTATGTAATGCATATCATTAAGATTACCTCTTTCCCAACCAATCACATGCTTTACTCAACATTCTGAAGCGAGCCAATGAAAGAGTGCAGCGCTCAGTCCGAGTTTTCATTAGTGTAAGCGGTACTAAAGATCACAAACCACCATTGATTTTTTGGAGTGTAAGATCATAATCAGGAATTGACTTCCGGTGAAATCTGACTGGTCATTATACCTGACTGGTCGAGAAATGGTTCGTGATATATTTTAACATGTTTCTATAATGTTCAATACTCAACAATATCCAAACAACCTTTGAAAAAAAAACTCTGGGCCAGTTTGATTGCCCGACTCTCATATTCGCTGAGATTTTGTCGGGCGGATTTCTGCCATCGTATATCTCGAAAAAATGTTGGTGTATGCCGAATTTTTTATATGTTTGAGCAGAAAAGCCAGGCTACCTAGCGTGGTGGCGAATATTAGGGAATATAGTTTTACCAAGATGTGCGCAGCCGATTTACTCCATATTAAGTAAGGCTGTTTTAGTGGTTTGTAACCGGAATAAGAAGAAATGCCAAAACCGCTTGCATTCTTCCATCGTCCTTTCTCAAGAACATGCGACGTTCATCAAACGGCAGTCATATAGTTCATGTTTGACTGGCATTAGCGTCTTTAGTTCTGACCCAGTCCACGCATATGTGCTCAGAGCACCACTCCATATATCATATTAACACGGCAATACTGACAAAAATGTCAAAAACACTTAATTTATGGATGTCCCTGGACAGTCGTTACTACCCGTGTGCGTGCTTCGAAACGGCAATGCCCAGCGATCCGACAAATCTAGGTCCAAGATGAAGACAGACAACGCTATAAGGGATAAAGGAAATTAATAATTCACGATGGTAAGTTTCTTCAAACAATCTATTCCGTAAATCATTTCCGGCCAAACATTATATTTTTGTGTCACGCTATTTCTAACTAATGGCTTATTTTGTCACGTTATAGTCGATATTCAGACCTCTCGTATTGGGAGAAGATATAATCGCTCAAGCTTCCATCCAAAAGATTCGCGAACAATCAGCTGATATATGGATTAATTACATGCGTAAATTGTACTTGGAGGAAAGATATTTTGTCTCTAGGAGTTTATTCGGTTAAAATTTCCATTATCCAGTGACAGATATAGAAAGGCCAAGATAGGTTCTCTAATATTTCAGAATACATGTCTGATTTGTTATTCGAGTTAGGGAAATGAGGAATTATTCACAAGAAGCTTTTATACCAGAAACCCAATCTGAATGGCTTCGTATACAAGAGAGAAGCAGTTAAGTTTTCAATGATGTTAGCAAGTGTAAATTTGAAATAAGAAAGCTTGAGTTAGAATGTGAAATTTCAACTTAAAATGATTTTAATATTTGAAATTTCAAATTTCGTCCAAAATCGAAAATTAGGACGTATGACGGATCGTTCAGATTGTTTGAAGTTAATTCCTGACATTGTTTATTCCCAGTGACCTTGACCTTTAGCCTTAGCCTGACGTATTCCTGAAGTTTGATCACAATCCACATTATTTGCCTGGAGTAATAGCGCAGACAGTGTTTTCAACCATTGCCTGATGTGAGTGTGTGTGTGTGTGTGTGTGTATGTGTGTGTGTGGGTGGGGAGAGGGCACTGTGACGTTGACCTCTGACCTAAGACCTTTGATAATTTCAGTACCTGACATCATCCTCCCGACAGCGCATGCTCCATTTCACAGGCTCATTTATCATCCCAACCTGTAACCATCTCGGTCATTTATACGCGGTAAGACTGACCCTGGGATCGTGTGTATCCATGTTTAGCCTACTTTCGGCAACTGCAGGAGGGAATTTCCATAAATCAATATCACGTGACTTCGTCAGCCAATCAGCTAAATTCTACCGACGTAACCCCAACGTAACTCGCCATTATCGAGTCATGTGATGAACTACTTGTTCAAAATTTCGTATCCACCACACCTCTTGGATGATACGAATATTATACATACCTATATATTTTGTAAGCCCAGGCAATATCTGTTTCAGAAGTGGTATGAAAACCTGTAATTTATCAGATTTCTCGGGTCTGTTCTCCGCCGGATGAAGGCCGAACAGAATCCGGTAAAGTACTGGATATCGCTCCGCAATAATGATTTCTCGGGTCTGTTCTCCGCCGGATGAAGGCCGAACAGAATCCGGTAAAGTACTGGATATCGCTCCGCAATAATGGAGACACACGATTCGCAAGCCATTTTATGGATGGCGAAGTGTACGCAAATGTTATCATCCCTGCCTCCAATAGCGGAAGTTGACTTTTACTACGTTGCTATGACGTATAGGGGAAAACGCACGTACGCACGGTTCAGTTAAACAGTGCTGCATTCACGCCGAACAACTAACAACTCCTTCAGTTTTGCACATGAGCGAACTACTTTTCATATGCTCTGTCCAGAAAAACAGGGAAAATAATCTCCAGATAATTCCTTTTAACGCTAGGTCAACAGAGGTATTATGCTACTTGAAAAGTAATCGAAATGTTCGGCAAACATTTATTTTACTATATATGATGTCACATCCGGCGATGTGCGCACTGCCACGAATCCAGTACAAAGATCTGACTGGTGGCTGGGGTATTAGACCGCCAGCGAGGTGGTTGACCTGGCATATCGTCTCTGACTGATGCTACCGCTCAAACAAAAATGATTTTTGGATGACAGTGAACTTCACCTTTGACCTACTGAGTTCAATTTTGGTACGCGACATCTGCGTAATCCCTTAGTTATGCTGGTGAAATTTGAGAGATATCGGCAAATTCGCATCTTCATTTTATCCAGCCAATTTCTACGTTCCCACTTCGAACCTGCCTTGATTTATCTGACCCCTTCAGCGTTCAAAATCCGAGGTGTAAATTTCACCAGCTAACGACAGAAGAACCAATCAGAACGTACACATCGATTGCGAGTGAAGTCACATAGAGTGACATCATGCTCTATTAGCGGCGTCCTTCCTCCTAATATGGTGCTCACTAATTAGGTCAGCCAATCAATAACGCTCTTGTGCGACCCATTTCGAATTTCAAATGTTTTCGAGGTCAGTGACGTCTCCTGTCTATTTATAAGTTATTTGAACATTGAAGGGGTCCAGATATATCAAGGGAAGTTCGAAGTGGGAACGTAGAAATTGGCTGGATAAAATGAAGATGCAAATTCGTTGAATAGCTAACCCTACCGGGCCTGGAGGATAACTTATCCTATCTCCAGAACGACAAAAACCTGTGAGCTGACACCCCATGACTTTGTAGTTTATCATATTGGGGTCATTTTGAGCCTATTTGCATAACCTCCGGGAAATGAAAACTGATCAGAAAACTGATGTTTCGGTTATTTTCTACAAAATTCCTGCTTTTCTGCTAGGAAAAGTGGGTACCGATAAAAGATATTTTATTTCACATCAGATTATTATTGACTAATTTATCATACAGTTTCGATATTTTATTTCATATCAGATTAGTATTTACTAATTTATCATGCAATTTTCGAAGAAAAATATATATGACCTGAAAAATCGTCCAAAAATATCCTTTTTATGCTCCTAGCTCAAGGGGTAAGTAAATATTTATTGGGGGACGTGGGTAAAATACCAGGTCAGTTAAGGTTGGGGGTTTTTCTTGTTTTTTTTGTACATTTTTTAGTAGCACTTGACCCAAAGGGTAAGTTTCAGACCCTTAGCTCAAGGGGTAAGAAAAATATATCTTGGGGAAAGGGGGCGAAATACCAGGCCAGATAAAATTTTAAAAAGCTACATAACGAAAGGCGGGAGAAGGAGGAGAACGTGTATCCCTCTTTTTTCTCCAAAAATAAAATATGAATATCCATGACATTTATATATTTAGACATTTAACATCATGGTAATATGGTGAGTGAGTGACATTTAACATTATGTTAATATGGTGAGTGAGTGACATTTAACATTATGTTAATATGGTGAGTGAGTAACATTTAACATTATGTTAATATGGTGAGTGAGTGACATTTAACATTATGTTAATATGGTGAGTGAGTGACATTTAACATTATGTTAATATGGTGAGTGAGTGACATTTAACATTATGTTAATATGGTGAGTGAGTGACATTTAACATTATGTTAATATGGTGAGTGAGTGACATTTAACATTATTTTAATATGGTGAGTGAGTGACATTTAACATTATGTTAATATGGTGAGTGAGTGACATTTAACGTTATGTTAATATGGTGAGTGAGTGACATTTAACATTATGTTAATATGGTGAGTGAGTGACATTTAACATTATGTTAATATGGTGAGTGAGTGACATTTAACATTATGTTAATATGGTGAGTGAGTGACATTTAACATTATGTTAATATGGTGAGTGAGTGACATTTAACATTATGTTAATATGGTGAGTGAGTGACATTTAACATTATTTTAATATGTGAGTGAGTGACATTTAACATTATGTTAATATGGTGAGTGAGTGACATTTAACGTTATGTTAATATGGTGAGTGAGTGACATTTAACATTATGTTAATATGGTGAGTGAGTGACATTTAACATTATGTTAATATGGTGAGTGAGTGACATTTAACATTATGTTAATATGGTGAGTGAGTGACATTTAACATTATTTTAATATGGTGAGTGAGTGACATTTAACATTATGTTAATATGGTGAGTGAGTGACATTTAACGTTATGTTAATATGGTGAGTGAGTGACATTTAACATTATGTTAATATGGTGAGTGAGTGACATTTAACATTATGTTAATATGGTGAGTGAGTGACATTTAACATTATGTTAATATGGTGAGTGAGTGACATTTAACATTATTTTAATATGGTGAGTGAGTGACATTTAACATTATGTTAATATGGTGAGTGAGTGACATTTAACGTTATGTTAATATGGTGAGTGAGTGACATTTAACATTATGTTAATATGGTGAGTGAGTGACATTTAACATTATGTTAATATGGTGAGTGAGTGACATTTAACATTATGTTAATATGGTGAGTGAGTGACATTTAACATTATGTTAATATGGTGAGTGAGTGACATTTAACATTATTTTAATATGGTGGGTGAGTGACATTTAACATTATGTTAATATGGTGAGTGAGTGACATTTAACGTTATGTTAATATGGTGAGTGAGTGACAGTTTTCGATATTTTAATCGATATAAATATCGAAAACTAAGTAGGATTTAACGTCGTTTTCAACTATGTTTCAGTCATGTCACGACGATGCCTACATATGTGCCAGGACATGAGAGCGCCCCTATTATTCTGGACACTGATCCTCCCAGCCAGTACAGCACCCGGTCAACCATCCAAGTATTGACCAGATTCAACGTTGCTCAACTTGGTGATCTGACGAGAACCGGTGTGCCCAACGTGATACGGCGTACCTGTTAATATGGTCGTAAATAGGACAGGGACAGAAAAGTTGAAATTGTCTCCAATCCTTCAGCTAGTGTTGAGGCAATAAAATGTGTTTAAACTAATGGAAGCTAAAACTGGATATTCTGATCAACATTGGTCTCCATAGAAGTTATGGTGTAAGGGAAACAACTCTTGGACCTAACATACCAACTGATCACATGATTGTCTCCCCTTGCTGTATGCTTCGATCCACCATCTAGTTTGTCTGCACTATGAATATACATTAATTTGAACAAAAGGGATATTTCTAAAAATAATGACAATATTAACATGACAATATGCCGATATTAATTTGTCGTTAAAAGAACGATAACATCCTCCTTTGTTAACTAACGCTATAGTATTTTCCTACTAATTCGTAAGCAATTAACTCATTTGGGACTAGAAACAGTAGTGGGTAGATAAAAAACGAATCCAATAATACCTGCTGCTGAAATTGTGTAATTTAAATGTCAATGAAACAATTTCTCCTTGTATGCGCCAAGTCTGTAGTACCTACTCATTTATTATTTAAGGGTTTTCCTTACCTTTCATATGCAAAACAAAATTGAAATAGCAGTCTTATATTGGAGTAATACCAAATACCATATAAAAAGTATCATATATATATTGACCAAGTCAAAAAAGGGCACTCCGCATGATAACTTAGAGAATAATGAACATGGTGAACAATCAATTTCTTTGTTTATATATTTATCGCACGTATTACTGATTGAAATTAGCCACTAAGAATGGGTTCCTTACCAAAAGAGATAATTGTTAAAATTAGATAGGACAAAACCTCAAATCGAAAGTGTAGGTAGGTAGGAAATCAAGGGTAAATTTGATATTTTTCGTCAAACAGATGAAAAACTGTTTTCATGGATATATGTAGTTCATTGTTCATTCTCAACTGAAATGAATGCCCATTTCTAATATAAATGTCGATTTGCGGAAATATCGGGTGACTTCCGGGAAAGGTAACGATACCCTTTAACTCCCTGATAAACCCTACAGCTGACCATTAATCACATCTCGTGTTTACAAGTATATCTTTATTATATGTTTAAAGATAGGACACCACAAACTAACTAGCTGACCACTTGACCGTTAAGGCCTATACCTAAATGGTCGTCCATGTACAGTATATACATTTATTGCGTAATTCATCTGTATAAACATATGGTTTTGTTGTATAACGTCCTTCAAAGGCGTAACATGCAAAGAAATTGAATTGAAATGAATGGCAACCAAAAGTCTTACATCATTGCTGAAGGACATAGACCCTGCGAATTCCCCAAGATTTATTTTCAATACTTTCTGTGTAAGCAATCTGGTTGAAAACTTATCGGGGGATCCGTCAATTTTCATATCTCGGTTACCTCCACACAGCCAAGACAAGATGATAGCTATCTCCAATAACAGGTGATGACAGCATCACCAATAACAGGTGATGACAGCATCACCAATAACAGGTGATAACAGCATCACCAATAACAGGTAATGACAGCATCACCAATAACAGGTGATGAGAGCATCACCAATAACAGGTGATGAGAGCATCACCAGTAACAGGTGATGAGAGCATCACCAATAACAGGTGATGAGAGCATCACCAGTAACAGGTGATGAGAGCATCACCAGTAACAGGTGATGAGAGCATCACCAGTAACAGGTGATGAGAGCATCACCAGTAACAGGTGATGAGAGCATCACCATTAACAGGTGATGAGAGCATCACCAGTAACAGGTGATGAGAGCATCACCAATAACAGGTGATGACAGCATCACCAAAAACAGGTGATGAGAGCATCACCAATAACAGGTGATGACAGCGTCACCAATAACAGGTGATGACAGCATCACCAATAACAGGTGATGAGAGCATCACCAGTAACAGGTGATGAGAGCATCACCGATAGCAGGTGATGACAGCATCACCAATAACAGGTCATGACAGCATCACCAATAGCAGGTGATGACAGCATCACCAATAGCAGGTGATGACAGCATCACCAATAGCAGGTGATGACAGCATCACCAATAACAGGTGATGACAGCATCACCAATAACAGGTGATGAGAGCATCACCAATAACAGATGATGAGAGCATCACCAATAGCAGGTGATGACAGCATCACCAATAACAGGTGATGACAGCATCACCAATAACAGGTGATAAGAGCATCACCAATAACAGGTGATCACAGCATCACCAATAACAGGTGATGACAGTATCACCAATAAATGGTGATGAGTTAGAGCCATCACTATATTCTATCATCACCATTGAATGATGATGGATCTCTTCATAATCAATAAATGATGATAACTTAAAGTCTGCACTCATGGCTTATCGCCATTTAATGGCATAATTAGGCTGGATCACCAATTAGTGGTGATGAACTTACCTCGTCGCCATTTTCTCTCGCCATTCATTGATGATGATATGGCCTCATCAACGATAAATGGTGATGAGCCATCTCTCGTTTTTGTATCTGGGTATGTATGCTACAGAGTTTGAGGGTCAAACAAAAAAGGGAGACACGGCACATGCTTTGTTTCGCTCTCGGCTGGCTGTGAGGTAGCCGTTTAACCTCAACTTACCATGCACAAGAAGGTATATATATTTTGAAGATCTAAATCTGATGGGAAATTTCTTCAAAATTCTTTTCATAAGTGGTTGTATATCCACCAGATCCCCAATTCTATAGGATAGGCATTACTGGAAATTTACTTGAATAGGTGTTAATTACGCTAATTTATCAAGCTCTAACTCATCACCATTTATTGGTGAATGCTGTTAAAAAATCCAGTGGGGTTGTATAATATTTACTGAATACGTAGATGTATTTATTGTTTTATTTATTTCCTTCAAAATTGCTTCGAAGTTGAGCAAATGTGATTCTAGTTCACGTGTTTTTGCGACCAGCGAAAACTGATGCTTGAAAATGCGTTTTAGGTTAAATATGACTGGGTTGTCTCTCCTTATTCTGTCAGTCAGTTTTCTGTTTCTGGTCAAAGAAAACAACTTGTACATTGACTTTTATAAGCCCTTTATAAGCCGTTGAGCCCTAATATAAGGCAGTGATAAATACATTATATCATAGGATATCGTTAACAGTTAACAGTGTCATCTGAGAAAATCGTGAGGCAAATATGTTCGCTACTTTTCAAACATAAAATGCTGCTTACATTCCCCTCCATTTTCTCGATATACAACGGGTAGAAATAAGGTAATTCCGTCCGAAACCAGCGACTTTGGGAGGCGGGACAATCAAACTGGCCCTTATTTACCATCTTGGTTTATAGATTGACGTGTGTTCAGATTATATCCCTTTTGTTATTGTGTTAGAGCGGGAAAGGCACATCTTTACAAAAATTCGTTTCCTAAATGCTGGGTCCAATTAACGTGTTTTGAAAGAAATAAAAAATTGCTGACATAATGTGGAATGCTGTTGATTTTGCGGGTAAGTTTAACCCACGAAAGCGGTTCAAAATCTTGAACTCGTGTTCAAATGGTTTTGACAACTTCAAGAGTTTTCATTATCTTCTGTTTGAAATAATTTCCAATGTACCGTACAATGTATCAAGTAGAGTAAATGGGTTGATCGATTCAATTACCATTCTCCTCACAAGTGTTTATTTATGGGAAATCATAATTCTGATAAAAACAGAATAACATCGAAAGAACAACAAATAACTAAGTTTTATTTCTTATTTTTGAAGGACCTGGCGCGGCTTAGCGATAAATTGACAAAACCACTGAGATGCAGTTTAAGTGCCAAACTGAAATCTTACATATGAAAGAAACGTTTCTGTTAGCTTGAAGTACTGCATTTCGTGTATCGTAATTGTTAGTATTTTAAAATTGGCTGTGAATATTCTAACGTGTCTCGTTTGTTCCTTATTTCAACTTCGTCTTTCAGTGAGGATGAAGAAAGAAAAAATGCCGTGAATCAAAGTGCCAGAGGTTAACTGTATTCTGCTTTGATAGCAGGGGCAGTAACCCGGTCTGTAGATGAATTGCCATGTCACTCAACCTTCCCATAGTGCCAACCTCCAAACAGGATCGACCCTGCCGTCATTCACACATACAGGGCGAAAAAACGCCCTGGCATTCTCCGCACAGTGGGTCTTCACCAAGCCATGTAGCCTTTGATGGAGATTAAAAGTGCGAGATTATCAGAACTGCTCTGTATCGTAACAACTTGAATTAACCAGAATTAATCAACTGCAGTGCATTTGGGGGATTCGGCAGACAAAAGAAAACAAACAAACAATGATTATCGGTAATTAAATAAAAGTTCATCTCTTCACAACAACATCAACAACACTATATCAAAACTATCGGTCGTTTGTTTGAAAACAAACAAGCAATGTTTGATTTTCGTAATCAATTAATGCCTACCGCACATTCACATCTGCAAAATTAAATATCTCAGGATTTAGTTTGCTGATAAGGACTGTTTTGGCTGGAAAGACTCAAGTAGTGTGAAATGATGTTTTGGCACGGGGCTATATGTAAATGAATGACGGCATGGTCAATCGACTGGCAGAAGGGGAGATAACCCTGTTTGGAGGTTACCACAGTGCATACTCCGTTCACAGGCTCACTCCACTATGACCCTGCCACCAGTAGCGGAAGATAACCTTGACGACGTATGACGTATAGGGGAAAACCGACTACACACGGTTCAGTCATTTGCGTACACTTCGCTATCCATAAGATGGCTTGCGAATCGTGTGTCGCCATTATTGCGGAACGATATCTGATACTTTATCGTATACTGTTCGGTCTTCATCCTGCGGAGAACAGACTGGAGAAATCTGATAAATTACAGGCTTTTCATACTACGTCTTACAAAAGTTACAGATGTGAATAACTTCCGTATCATCAAGTGTTGTAGCTCTGTAATTTTGAACAAGTAGGACTCGAAAATGGCAGGATACTTTGGGGTTACGTCGGTAGAGTTTAGCTGATTGGCTGATGACATCACGTGGTGTTGGTTTCGGGGAATTCCCTCGTTTTGTTGCCGAAAGTAGGCCGAAAATGGATACACACGATCCCAGGGTCAGTCTTACTGCGTACAGATGACCCAGATGGTTACAGGTTGACGGCTCAGTTTGAATCCGACAGAACAACTGCTTCAGTTTATTTTGCACATGAGCGAACTACTTTTCATATACTCTGTCCATATAAACGGGATAAATAATCTCTAGATCATTTTCTCTAACGCTATAGGTCAACAGATGTATTATGCAGAATTGAGAAGTAATCGGAATGTTCGATAAACATCGATTTTACTATATATGATGTCACTTCCGGCGGTGTGCTGCTCGGTCGGAAATCGCTGTCCAAATATCTGACTGTGGTATTATTTTGCCCAAGTAAGTTCCTTGCATGTCGCTTTGCCACTTCTGAATAAAACTGATCTTACAATTGTATGAGAGTGCATAAAAGTCGGGATAGAATGAACCTGGCTGCCTGAAAATATAGTATCACGCTTAAACTGAATTAATTAGAATCGTCCGATTTCACATAAACAGGAAATCATCGAGATGAAGATCAAGTATTCTGTATTCACATCTAAGTTGTTTCCTGTGTTATTGACTCGAATATTCTATAAATATGTGTTCGTGATGCATTATCACAGCCTCGTTTTGAATGGCATGTTTCCATCATGCTATCTTCTTGTACATTTTTATTCCAATGTTAGTTTCATTCATTAGCTTGATAAAGGTACTGGTATCTGCACTAAAACGTCGCTTCTCAAAGAAGTTGCTATCGATAAAATTAGGCCTTGACTTATATACACCCAGGTATATATTAAAGCTGAACATGCACCAACTATAATGAAAGTGCTGACAGTACTGATGTCGGCTTTCCTCCAAGATAGATATTCAACTCCCAAAATATTCAACTCAAAGATATTCAACTCAAAGATAAATATTCAACTTCAAGATATTCAACTCCAAAATAAATATTCAACTCCAAGATATTCAACTCAAAGATAAATATTCAACCCAAGATATTCCACTCCAAGATTGTCAACTCCCAAGATATTCAACTCCAGGATATTCAACCAACTCCAAGATATTCAACTCCGAGATTTCACAGCTCAGAACAAATGTGAATTGCAAAACAACACAAATTATTCCGACAGAGAGAACAGCGCCTTCTTAAGAAATGATTAGATGATAATTAGGAATGTAAGAAACACGGATCTATTGATTCTTCTCGAAGTAAATCACTCAGTCACGAGCAATACAAGAAATTATAAAACATAGCCGAATATCTCACAAGAAGAGTCGTAAAAATTATCCGATAAATTACAACAACAACTCGTGTTGCTTTGTAACCGACGTACGCTGTAGTCTTGTTCTCCACGAACAGTTTATGTCACCTCTAGAATTTGTGGTAACTGTTTGCAATAAAGGACGCAATAAAGAACCCGAATAACGTATCTAAAATTCAGTACTATTTCTTGTTTGCTGTCCGTCAACTGCTCAAATCCAACTGCTCAATTCTTGCAATATGGCGTCATCTCGATGAGAAGTTTAGAGGCCTCCCCGTTTTCAGGTCACACACTGACATCAGGAACTTGCCGGCCGTTTGCTCGCTGGCCCTCGGAAGAGCCAACTGGACGACTTTGGGAGTAAGGTTCGACGAATCACCGCCGAAGAAAAAAAATACACACAAAACATAAACAGCCATTTAAACTTGGCCTAAAGATATTGGTACGACAACACTTTCACCATTTCTCACTTGAAATATCATGATCTCTACAGTTCAGAAAATCGACGTGGAGACAGATCAGATGTCGACCTTTGATAATGATGATCAATGTTGAGACAATTGTAGATTTCATTATGCACGACCGAATCACCGAGGCAGTGTGCAGAGGTCATGGAGAGGTCACGCAACTGTAGTGCATGGGTCAAAATTGACAGACCGCTGGCATAGTATACGTAAAAGTGAATTACAAACAGCGTATAGCAATTCCGCTGACTTTCAGTGACAAGTGCCAAAATACACGTCAGATGATTTCCATACGAGGAGGCTCTGTTCAATTCCAACTCAGGACGCCATATTTGCATTTCTCCATTCAACCAGTATTATCCCCTTACACAAGTCTCGAAGACTTCGCGCATAGCCTAAATAGTTTACGCATCCATGGAGAAATCGGTAGTATGGATATCAGCATAGACTAGAACTATGAAAATAACAATAGGAAACGCAAACGTGCTAAAGTTATCTTCAAATAAGACGGTGCGTGTTAAAAAATATATGTATGGCTCTGTGCCCGTTGAACGGTATATAGTTCATGTTAGCGGAGATACAGCTTTTTAACAGGACTTCACATGTTAGCATATGGAACAATGGCCGACCACTTCCCCATTTGCTACTATTGGAAATCCAGTAAATTCATGTCACTTCGTCTTACATGAAGTATATGCCCGTTAAACTGGATGACTGCCATGCACCCATCCAATGTTTTTCATGAATTGAGTGATGCTACACGAATTTCTAGGCGTGATGGTATATTGTACTTTTTATTGTTGAGAAGCTTTATGTCATACATATGTGTATTTGGTATAATGCGTGATGAGTATAGGCCTATATTCCAATTGGTCAGTCTCAAACGTGCAGAAACCTAATCAAAAACAATTGCGAGATGTCTGCATATCGGTCATGTAAGCCGAAGTGACATGAATTTACGAGATTTTCATCAATGGAAAATGAGCAAGTGGTCGGCCCGTTTTCCGTTTTCTCTGTGTGACTTGTATATCTATAATGCGGCTGTCCCAAAATCGTATACGGGAGGAAGCCGAGAACTGGTCGAATAGAAAATAGCAAGTGTGGCGTAGAGTTGAGATCTGGAAGGACCTCTTCCTATGGAAAAAGATCCGACGGGTATTTTTGTCATTGATTACACATGCAGGTGAGTGGAATTGCCATGTTATCTTTTGTCCACTTTTTAAAGCCGGTGTTCAGCTTTAAGGATTACGTTTCTGCTTACAAATGTGACGCAAGCCGAATTCATTCGTTTCATTTTATTTGGTTATTTTCCATCCAGACTATAAAAGTTCACTTTTCACACTATTGCAATAAATCACTCACACAATTTGACAAACACATTCCCGTTATGGTTAGGCCTACAGTCTTGAAGAATTTGGCGAGGAAACAATTTATTTTTCATCATCGTCATTTATTTGCTCAAACTTAGAAGCGTGCATGGAGCATAAACAATTGTAATTAGAAATGTTTCCGTGAATAGCAATGCAGCGAAATGACTTGTTTACGTTTAGCTCTAGTGAAGTAACATGGTATATGAGTTCTGCCCTGTATCTTTCTGTAACGCTGGACATTGTTTCAACAAATGAAACTCATCTCTCACATTGCCGATATACATAGCTTATTAACGGCCTATATTAACTTTCAATATTTTTCATATCTGCCTGTCCCAGCGGCAATATATGGTTAACCGTACGGAATTTACAAAAAAGGTATATAATCGCGCGTATAAATATAGCTAAAATAAATCTTGCAACAAAGGTCGACTTCAAGTATACTGTATACAAATAACATTTAGGACTTCCAACGACCATTGTTTTCCATTCTTGAATATTTGACAGTATTTACTAACTAAGTAATTTAAATTATGATGGTCGTGCCTTATATTTGACATATCGCAACTGTCTAAAATGTCACTTACGATAGGGAGGAATATATATTTCAAATCGGAGAGATCGTCGACCAGAAATACATTCTTGTATTTCACACGTAAATCACGATCAATGACCAATAATAAAAGAATCTATTGTGAACGTTAAAGTCCGTCGATAAAGAATGTAAACAAATGTCTATATCTATATAATCATATAACACTGTTGGATTGAATATAAAATATATGAATTTTGCTTCATAATTTTACTTTATAAACTCAACATGATTTGATGGGAATTGTGTCTCAACATATACTGATACATTTGTTACAGCAAACTGAACTCTGAATAAATTATCAATTTGAATGGAAAAAATACGGAATTTTTTTTTGCATTTGAACAATTAAAGATACAAAGCTAGATACATAAAGGTAAGCCGCAAAAAATTAATACGCAGTCGATATTTGTACCGTTCACTGATGAATATGTTTCTGCAGATGTCTTTCGTATGTTTCCAGGTTTTAAATCGTCTTGTTTCAAGGATCGTCGCCAAATCAATATGATGCGGTGAAGTTTACCACTGTTTTATTTCCACTTAATCATATCTCGCATAATGACACTTGTCCACTCAGACGACCTTTCTGCATCCGCCATTTATCAGCTCATCACACCGCGGAATTATCGCGGTTTCCTTTGTCACTGTCTTCGCCTCCAAACAGAAAAGAGCGACAATTGATCGTCTGCTCCGGCGCACGTGCAAAGGTCGGAAAGGCCACAATGGCCATCGACTTGGACTCACTCCAAACTCTTGTACGGCTCTCCTATTTGCCGAAGTACTCTTCTCTGTTAAAAGATCGTTAAACTCAGAAGTGCACAAATAAAACTTATAACTGTCTCGCTTTTTACGGCAAAACCTGATAATAACGGTGAATAATCTTGTGCCTTGTGATTTACAAATATCGATCTTGAATTAATTGTGTCTCCTCATTTTACTGATTATGATGCGGTACGCGTTTGGGTATAGTCCTACCATCGCCGAATCGAACCGAGTCTTTGTTGGCGATATACTTCTCCTCATCAATTCTGACATATAGTTGCATCGATTTTGGCTGCAATTTTTGTTTTGTTTTTTTGTTTTAGGGGAAATGTGAACTTTACCTGGAACGCACAGATTTGCTCGCATGAAAAGAGCTCATAGCTAATATGGTTCCGTGAGAGGAGGTTTAGTATATTCTCCAACTCTTCAGAAAAACTTTCACCTCGTCTCTCCACAAAACCCGTTCGATGATTTTGTTAAAGATCATGAAATACAAATGGATGAAATTTCAAACAGAGTTGACAAAGTTTTTGGACAAACAGTGTGAACAATGCTCAGAAATCCCCCTGTGGGGTAGAGAGGTCAGTGCCTTGACAAACCCTTGTTACCACTGTGTGGTCAGTCCCCGCTGACCTCACGGTACAAACCTTTCTTCGGTTTGTCCGATTTTGTTTGACTGAGTTGCTGTATGCCTCGGCAAACATCGCCATTTATCGCTGCTCCCCCGCCATTCAAGTGGTCGCTGGTTTGAATAATGTCCAAAAGGTCGCGGTGTGCCCTGATACATTTTCAGGTCTTTTTACACACATTCATTTCCGTGTGTGGTTTGTTAGCCTCACACGGGATGCAATTGTCTAAAACGTTGAATTTACAATCGTATTTCAGTTGACCAGACACAGAGGTAAAGGCCAACGTGCCTCGCATATATTATAGTTGTCTAATTTACAACCACAGAAAAATATGCGAAAAATGCTAAATAAGAGAATGATCATTATAAAGCTATAATTACAAGAGATAAAGATCGAGGAAAATAAAGTTTTTTGAAACTGTAACCTTGCTCATATTAAGACAACTTTCATACAGAATGTAAGCAAAATATTGGCCTACCCAAATATTGGCCGTATCAAAGGAAAATACGAAAGTTTCAATGATTTTAAGAAAATATATGCTCTCTCCCCCCTCCCCTCCCCTCTCCATCTCCTCCCGATACATGATTTAATGTATTTGGAAATCGGTTACTTGTCTGTGTGAAAGAATTGGGGAGAGGGTGGGTCTTACATAACTATATATATCTGCTGAAATTGAAATATCCAAATATGTTGGAGCGATTGGCTTTTCTGTGGGTCTTGTGAGTTACTGATTTACTAATGCACCTCGTCTGGCTATTGAATTTATTTTAGTTAAAATGTTGCTGTTTGGGGTGCAAATTAACGCTATTGAAATGACCACCAAACCTATATTCTGGGTTTTTCAACAGATAGCATCGCGTAATATTTTATGACATACAAATGTCACGAGCATGGCCTTTAACTCTACATAGAAGAGTTTTTATGTCTCAATGCTTTAAACTCATCCGCTGTCCTTGACACTGCATGTTATAACACACGGGTCAGAATTTTATTATGGCACTTTTTAAAATAATGTTTATGACAACTTGTGTATTATAGGGGTAGATGTTTGATCACGACGACGCATGCAATAAAATCACTTAAAATTTGAAGTGCAATTTACGAAGAGCCGTCTAAAAATAACTGCTGAATGAAATATTAAGAAATATTACATATTTCAGAATATTCCCACAAAATGTGTTTCAGTATACAGCACTGGTCATTCTGGAATGTTGAATTATTGTCAGATAATACCGGTTCGATTGTTTTATTTTCTCTTCAATAAGTATACTCATTAATTGGTTGTTAATTGGATATGATATTGGTTATTCTCAAATTACTTCATGTTTATAGGTTCCATGCACAGTGGTCCCAATATTTGCGCTCAGTTTACATTATTTAACTTGATAGAAATTCCAAAGTAAACAACAAACCCCAGGTGAGAGAGTAGTATAACTAACAAACAAAAGCGATAAACAGGGGCATACGGTCTCGCTATAGCACTAAAGAGTTTACCTATTTACAAAGGTATCGGTCCATGAAAAGTTGTCTTTACAACGGCGCTATACTGAATAGTAGGTGCCACCTTATCGTTAACTCGTGTCAATTGACGTGTTTATTTTGGTATGTCAACATACTTACCTACTGTATAGCCCGAAATCTCTTTAAATCTCGCTGCCACGCGAGGACCAGTGTTGACAGACGATTTTATTGGCCGACGGAAAATATCTACACGTGGGTCTGGCCGGCGCGTGCCGTTATAAAGGAGTCGCGTGGAGTGGACAAAAAGGGACACGATATCGTAGATCTGCGCTTATATCAACGTCTTGAAGTGGGACCGGGCGACAATTTAAGAGACGATTCCAGTTGCCCGGACTGAGTTACCGAATATATATTTATATATTTTTGGTATATCTTCTATCCGAATATTGTATATAAAAAACAATTGCGTATAACTCGCAAAAATGGATCACTATTTTGGAAATATTGATGACGATTTTCTGGATTTCTGCGACAGCATGGAGGATTATTGCGATGTTGATGTCGAATCTCCTTACTCAAACTCGTCGGATCAAGAAAATATAGGCGGAAACTGTATACAGCAACCGAAGGGACCGAAAAATCCTGTCAAGCGCGTCCAGCAGCGACGAGCCGCAAATATCAGGGAAAGACGCAGGATGCGGTCGATTAACGATGCCTTCGACAGTTTAAGGACATGTATTCCGACAAATGTGAATGCCGAAAGGCGGCTTTCCAAAGTCGACACACTGAGACTGGCTATTCGCTATATTGGCTACTTGGGAGAGCTCTTGGAAACATATGACCAACATGGTCCGGACAACCGAAATAACAAACACGGACAAAGACAAGAGAAAATCATACTGCGCTGCAACATACCTGGTAGGTAGATTGAGGGGTTCTTATTTCTGTTTGATTATCCCAAATTGTTAAAACATTAAAGGTTATACAAAATGGTCTCAAAATCTGCTACTTTTTTGTGCTAAATTGTTGTAGAGGTGATTATATAGACTTGTTTTACATTTTTGTATGTTTTCAAACTGCCCAAGGTTGGAAATAGCAGCAGTAAAGTGCGACAATTGTGACCGCTTGACCTGTGACGTCACAACCTGATTACGATCTGGCTCAAATGCCTGTTGTGACGTCCAAATGTCAGCGACATCACGCTAGAACTCCCACAGTTGGGTGAATCTTTCGTAACAACGCCCGACGTCAATCGTAATCAGGTTGTGACGTCATACACCAGAGGTCACGGCTCCAATACGTTTTTCCCCACATGTGTGCTATTCGTGTCCCAAGACCCACTTCGACGACATTATTCGGGGAAAAAATACTAATTTGTTGTTTGAAACACTACTGGGTATGTTTTAATGCAGAGTAGTATAGAGTCATTTGGTATTAACTTTTATTAACTTTTTCTTTGCTTTATTCGCCGAAAACCATCCTAACGGTTTGTAGTTGATGGCAAATTAAACTAGATTTTGAAATGTTTAAATCAAAAGGGGGAAGGTGATTCCCGCTATTAACCGGATTTCTGAAATAGCAATATGTGTATCATATAATATCGGAAAATCATTAACAATTTACACTTGTTTTTTCACGATGTAATTGTAGTTGTAAAAACCAAGTGGGGTTTTTTTATGTTTAAACTCAACTCAATTATACAATGGGATTTTATAGTAACGAACCACTAATAAAAGAACCAGTTCTTATATTTAGTTTTAAAGTAGTTCATTTATATAAAATATACACATGTATGACGTGCTGATATATACTTTCTCGATACTTTACTCTACATTTGAAATCTTGAAGACAATTACGAAATTGTTATCTTATGTCTGAAGAGGTAAACCTCAAAATGTTCCCATTTACCAATTCCGCCATTGTTCGCTAAATGGGTTAACACTGTCATTATATGTAGGTACCTGTACATGTCACGCGTGGAGACAAATACTCGCTGATAAGGCTATAACCACATGATCAATATCTTGACGGGGTCGCTGACAATAAAGGAGAGGGGCCTTTTGGACTTTCTAGTTACAAATACGGAGTCATTAAGCTCAAAACTATTGCTTCTGCTCCGTCAGTACCAAAATAGAGAGGGTCCCAAAAGGAAACAACTGTTAAATCTGAAACAAAATCGGCTAGAACCATTTTGGTTGGCGCAATTCACATTTTAGTTGGCACAATTATTACGCACCAGTGTAACGGTAAGAACCATATATAACGGCAGTGCATCACGGGATATCTTCCACTTTTGAGACATTTGATTGGTCAATTCAAATTTTTAAATAGAAATCCGGCCTACTCATTGGTTTGTGAGACAATTGGAAGACAATCGATCCAATCAGAGTTTCTGTAATAGTTCGTTAGAAATGGGTTCATATTATGACTCCCACCGACGCGTCAATATCGTATAAATAGAATTTTTTTTTGAAGCGGTCGACACCCAAATTCATACATATGTATAAAATAAATTGATAGCAAACACTCTACCGTCGTGATATGATTGAAACAAAGTTGAAAATTACGTTAAACCCTACCACTCACTCACTCACTCACTCACTCACTCTAGAGAAGCGAATAACTTGTATTGGATGCCAACCATTTTGGTCTTGACGTCGACCCCTGATCACTGATATTTGATTAATCTCCGAATAACAGTTCCAACTGACTTAGTCGAGCTTTGTGTTCGTTCGTATGAGAGTATAAGTCGCGACAATTTATATTAAACAATGTAGTTAGATAAAAGAGGATGGGGAGAGTGTATAGAAGCGCTTCGTTTAATTGTAGGATATGGAAATTATGCGTAGGTAAAAACAGGAGCTCTAGGCGGGGTAAGAGGATGAGGGAGGTGGGGGTTGTAGAACGAAGAAACTGATGATATACTCATTTCAAAAGGCTGATTAGGGTTTACCGTGCATACAAAGCCTCCATAAACTTTCTGGATATAATGTCTTGAACATCTACACTTACCCGATATTCATATTCAATTTTATCATATTCTCGCGGCTTGTTTTATTGAATATAAATATCACCATATGTCATATGTTATCGTCACCTGTGTCATTTGATTGGTCAGTTCTAATTTTTGAATAGAAATCCGGCATATTCATTGGCTTGTGAAGAAAACTGGAGAAAATTCAAACAATCACGGAGTCACCTATTTGATTTACACATGTGATACATACACGTGTATGCTTTACATGCGTGATACGCATCTTCTCACCAATAATTCATGCGAGGTGTAAATTTGCCTGTGTACAGTGCAAAAATTATTTGGTAGCAGCGACCCAATAATTTTAGGTCGTAGGTTACTCGACCCAAGAATAGTTGGTCAAATAATTTGGGTTATTTATTTCGACCCAAATATATTGGATCAAACTTCATTCCGACCCCAAAAATTTGGTTCGAGATTCTGACCCAGGAATATTGGGTCGCGGTGATCTGCCAACTACTTACCCAATATTCTTGGGTCAAAACGACCCAATATTCTTGCATGCATGGGTCAAAATCTCGAACCAATGACATTGGTTGTCGGTATCTCACGTCTATACCCGAAGTTGTTGGGTCAAAAACGACTAAGTTTATTCGGGTCTGTATGATCAAATCATTCTAAAACTGTAGGGACCCCGTGCCAGGGACTCCACGTTAGGGGTTGAATTTAACACCTGCCCACCTGTCTCTGACAGGTACTTTTTGCATGAGGCAGATAGAAAAAAAATAAGTTACCTGCCTCAAATGACAGGTAGCTCAAAAATAACTTTTTTTTCATGCCTAATTCAGTTTTGCTAAAAAACCTCCAGACTGAATGCGGGAATATACCAACAGTTTAATTAATTCATTATTAATTAGTTAAAAATCATACTACTCGGGTCCAGCGTATGTACCGAAATATTTCAAGCAACATATTACAAAACACAAAAGCAAGATTATTTCTTATTATCGCGTTCAGGCTACTGTTGAGAGGAGACAGGTAGAAATCATTCTTAGCCGTCACCCGAGAAAGATATATTTTGTTTTTAACATTTCAAACCCTGCCTCGTATACATGTATATAATCAGCCCCTCCACCGAATTTTGTACCTCTCCCATCCCCGTGACCCTTGTCTCGGGACCCTGTGGTCAGAATTTTGATATTTAAGTATTGCCTGTTCCCTCTTCAAACTACACAATGGAAAACACGCTTTCAAAACCCGGTTATCATTATTTGCGTGGGACGACCTCTTGGTTTGACATACAGTTTAACATGTGACTATCTCTGTTTTACAGATACCCTTTGCGAGCAAGGCGATAGCCTGGATGTGGTAGGGCACTCCCTGTCCTGGGCCGACGACAAACTACCCCTGCGGAGGGTGGATAGCCGCATGTCGGCCAAGATATGGGTCCCGCAGTACGCCTCCGACGCCGATCTTATGACATTGTCGACGCTAACTACAGAGTACACGCTTCGATGATCTCTCATAACGAACACTGTTGAACGTTTGAAAGATACACGACGAGAGACCACTTGTGCACAACAGTTGATAATTTATTTCTTCAATGAAATACCCGAATATCAGAGAAAAAGACCAAATAATCACTGATGCGAAACGGTAGACACTGCTGAATCCTCAGATCTCTCCAGGTCTTCACGTCTAGCTGATGAGCATAACAGCGTGGAGGTGACGGCAAACCCCCACTTTATTGAGTACCCGGGATGCTACGTTGAGACTAACATATGAGTGGAAACTGATCTCACTCAAGTTGACTGAAATTCTCTCACATTGAGTTAATTGTTGAACAGGTGAACAGGTCAATCAAATTTAGTAAAGGGAAAAATAAATTTCCACTCTTGCTTTGAGTGAAATTTCACTCAAGTGGTTTTAAAGAGTATGCTTTAGTCTAAGCAGGACTATATATGGAATCTTAAAAAGCATCAGTTTGGTCATGGTGCGAGAAAGGATAATCATAGGGAACGGACACTCATCTTGGCACCAACGAATCCGCCAGAATGGTATCTAAATTTGTTGGAAAATGCAAGACTGATTCGGACTCTTTATCCAGGGGTTAATGAGACTGAGGTGGATGGTTTTATTCAAAGTGTTATCACTTTAAGCGTTCCCGATAGCTATTCGGCTGTCAGGACGAAAAATCCAGGACGCATTCAAATATCGACCGCTGTCTGTTGTCGGTTTTGATTTATCCGTTCATGAATGACCCTTCTGCATGTTGGTAGCGTCATGTCACTTTCAATTTCGAATTTGAATCTCGCGTGAGCTCACGATCTTCGACGCGACTTCACCGAAACTTTAACAGAGGGCCTCATTTCCATTATCAGTGAACTCCGTTCTGATAGTGAACATGATTATCACTCAAGGAAAATATATGAACCAGGATGCGAAAGAACTACTTTCATTTGTGTGATCTCAAATAACATCGGAAGTAAAAATCTTTTCGTACTTGAAACCAAAGTTGTTTAAAATAATGATATGAGTATAAGCGTGTATGAGAAAAAGACTATAATGAGTAAATGTGTGCGTGATAGAGACCCAGTTCTTTCAAGTGCTCAGAATCAGTGAACCTTCCAAGATTATAGACTCAAAATATATTTTATATATTACATACAGAAGGCCTTGAATATTATATTATTGTAGAAAGGAATTAGCACATGTATTGATTCGATAGCATGATGACGTTTATATTTTCTGAAATTATATATGTACATATCTGTAAATATTTTTAACACCAAAGAATTAATATAAATATTTAAAAAATGAATATGAATTTTCTTGTTATTTCATTTCTATTCTATGATCATATGCAGTATTCAGTTTTTCAGTGTTTCGTTTCTGTGGCTTCAGATGAAGTGGTCCGTTTTGCACGTCAGAAATAATCCGTCGAAGACCAACTTTGTAATACTGGAAGTGTTTAAATGTTACTAAATCCAATCTGCGGTTTACTGTCTCCTAAGCCCCCAGAAATATACTATAAACAATAACAAAATACGATTTCCAATAAACGAGTTTATCAAGAATTTGCCACTAAAAACTGTAACAAAGATCTGAAACTGATTCCATAGGATTTACTAAATACAGTAACAAAAAACTCAAATTCATTATAGGTGTTATCTCTCTCAATTTTACGCTCTCAAACGAAGGAATACGACACTTGAACAAGGCTATCACACGATTTTAGACATAAAACCTTACGTAAAAAGTAATTAAACATCACTGTTATATTTTGTGAATTAAGTTAATTAGCCAAATGTCGAGAGAATTCCAATCAATGAAAACGGAAACTTAAAAACATATCTTTATTTGTAATCTAGTTGTGGGAAAACTAAAATACGGAGGTTATCTTCAATATTCCTACTAGGAAGATTCTCATTTGCAAATTGTCCGGTAATGAGTGAGTGAGTGAGTGGGTCAGTCCATCCGAAACCTTTCTCCAGCATAATAAGGAGAACCGTTGACATTAGAACCTTGATTTTGCATTAGCTCATGAACGTGCATTAGGGGACTGTCACCAGCAAGTTCTGAACTGACCTACTTTTGATGAAAATTTGACCTACTTAGGTGAACTACCTCGAAATTGGCAAAAAAAACATGTCCTAATGCCTCCTAAGAACATGAAATGCGCTTAATTATGTCAATGTCAGTGTGACCTGACCTAATTGGGTGAAGGTCAAGGTGGCCTACTTTCTGACCCAATTTCTTACCTAATTAGGTGACCTAGATACCTCGAAATTGGTAAAAACATGTCTCAATGCCTCCTACGACCATGGAAATGGGCTTAATTATATTTGTTAAAGCTTTTTCCAAAAATAGATATATTTGTGATTACAAGTAAGGTGATCATTACTTTATAATATACTGTAATGAACGTCCATATAATATACTGTAATGAACGTCCATATAATATACTGTAATGAACGTCCATATAATATACTGTAATGAACGTCCATATAATATACTGTAATGAACGTCCATATAATATACTGTAATGAACGTCCATATAATATACTGTAATGAACGTCCATTAGGGAAAATCTGACCTACTAAGGTGACCGGTACACACTTAAATAATATCAAACCCTACTTCGTAGGTTCTGTGACGTTATAGTCACACTGCCATGTATTACGTAAACGTTGCATATTTAGCTCATGACAAATAACTTAAGAATATGGAAAATCTTTAAAAAAAAACATTTAGATGATTAAACATGCACAACAACAACAACACATGCACAAGGTTAGACCATTGTTATTGTTTTCGGTAACGAAAAAGACGAAATGGGTATTTCATTACTCAATTTTATAACGTTACTGAATTTCGTACTTACTGGATAACATATGCATATAATTAGCTAAAGTATTGATTAGTATATCCGAATTAAGATAAGCATTTAATCAATCAATGTTGTATCATCTCGAGAGTGGTAGTCAAAGGTAGCCATTTTTTCAAGTTAGCCTGGGAATCTGGTAAGCGTTTATTATAAATGTTTGAAAATAAAGGTCCGCCTTGGGATTTTCACATCCCTTGTCAAATCACCTTTCACTAAATTAAAATCACATAACGAAAATGCACATCACTCAACAGTAACTGTAACAGCAACAGTAAACAGCAACAGTAACTCTGAAAATCACATCAGAAAAGTACAAATCACTCAACAGTAACTGTGAAAGATCTCCAACACAATACGAATAATTGATCACTTCCTCAACATAAAGTTATGTGTCACCCCACAGTGGTAATCAGTTGACGTTAAATGGAAATCATTTCAGACTAAATATATATCAAATACCCTCACATTCGATTAAAACTAAAATACAGATTACAGAATACGAATTCGTATTCTGTATCCTAGATTGGAATAAACTGTCAACAATCCGTATCATTTCGCACTAAATGTAAATCAGTTCCTTTAATATCTGTGAAAAAATCAATAATCAGTGTAAATAATGAATCAGTTAATGTAAATCACTTCCCCTACACTGTAAAATCAATCTATATCTTTTACACTGAATGCAATCAAATCATACCAAATACAGATCACATAAATCACCTTGCACCGTAGAATGAAAATGATATGCTAGAGGTGGGGAAAATTGACGACGTCTGGCAACTAAAAAGCAACCATATAACTCTACAAGGAAGCATGCCTCGGAACCTCACATTCAGTCCAAAGAATACGGTGAATTCTCGGACGTAGCCTTAGTATCTCTGTCGCGCTTTACTCACTATACACGAAATAAAAATCACAACTTATGAGAAACTACTATAAATCACTTCACACTAAATATATATATCGCCCCACGCTGAATATTAATGACCTCATGCTCACTATAAATAATAAATAAACTCACTCCGAATGTAAATCATCTCACGCTGAGTGTAAATCAGCCGATAAAATGTAAATCCCCTCATACAAAATGTATATATATCGCCCTATCCTAAAGTTAAATCACCCAGAGCTAACTGTAAATAATCTCATTTTAAATTACATCACCTAACACCAAGTGTATGTCATCCCACGGTAATGTAAGTCGCCTCTCGCTAAATATTAATAATCTAACACTAAATGTAAATCATCTCACTTTAAATTATATCGCATAACACAATGTGTAAGTCATCCGACTGTAATGTGAATCACCTCACGCTAAATGTAAATCACCTCACGCTAAATTTACATCACCTCTCACTGAATGTTATTCAACTCACGCTAACTGTAAATCACCTCACCTATATATTGGGCTAGCACAAGCGCCATATTAGGAGGAATGACGCCGCTACTTGAGGATGATGTCACTCCACACACAATCGGTGTGTATGCTCTGATTGGTTCGTCTCTCATTCGTAAGTGAAATTTACACCTCTGATTCTGAATGTGTTCAGATAAATCAAGGCAGGTTCGAAGTATGAACGTAGAAATTGGCTTGATAAAATGAAGATGGAAAAGTGGGGCTAATTTCAAAACATTATCGCTCTCGTAATCCTGTATGTCATCATTTCAGTTTGGAAAGCTGGAATACGGGGGCGGTGTCGAGTTTTCAATCTTTCTGCCTTCAATTTTCCGAGATGGAAAGCTGGAATACGGGAGCGATGTAGAGTTTTCCATCTTTCTACTTTCAGTTTAACCAGATGGAAAGCTGGAATACGGGAGCGATGTAGAGCTTTCTATTTTTCTACTTTGAATTTTGCGAGATGAAAAGCTGAAAAACGAGAGCCATGGACGTCGTCGGGATTTCTTAAGAGTAGGTCGTTTCCTTTGTTTACTTATTAGCCAGCCCACTACTGTATACTGTCTAACATATATGAAATTAACATCCGATTTGGCGCTGAAGCGGGGTCCCCTCGCGACGCTCTTGGGAGCGATGTAGAATTTTTCATCTTCTTACTTTCAATTTTGCGTGATGGAGAACTCTTGAATACGGGAGCGATGTAGAGCTTTCCACGTTTCTGCTTTCAATTTTGCAAGATGGAAGACTGAATTGTTACACGGACCCCATGGCCCTGCGATGGTAATGAAGCAACATTCCTTTGGTGAGTGTGCAACAGAAATAACCGAGTACCGATGGTATTGACATAAAACGAATATATGTATCGAAACTTAGAATCAGTAAAAGAGTTCTTCAAATCGTGTGCTCCGGGTCCTTGATTGAAAGAGGAGAAGTACTTGTATAACAGCGACAACAGCCGTGGGTATGCAGCAGTTGTTCTCAGTCATACCTCACGACTCCGCTGGGAATATAACGGTGGCCCACACCTGGTAAATACACAAGAATGAGACTCTCTGACATGTGTTATCTAAACCCGTTGATCTGTTTTCTACATTTCTGTACAAAGTAGGAATATAAGACCGATAAAGTATTTGTTGTCTGATATAGGAAACTGGCACAATGTATACAACTTACAGACATGATTAACCGCTTTGTCTCTGGTTTTTTAGATCATTCTCTCGTCTTCATAAATATACGTTCTATGACTGTTAATATTGAAAATAACAAAACAATAAACACGATTTGTGTTGAATATTACAAAAGTTGTGTTAGAATCAAAATGAAATTGTGTTTCAATAAAACAAATTGTGTGTTAAAATCAACACGAATTTAAGTTGAAATTATCATGATTCTGTGATCTAAAAACCGTATTGATTTCAACAAACATATCTGTAGGCCTAACAGTTTACTAAAGGTTGAAATATACTAGACGTGCGTTAACATACTGGCATGCATGGAAATATACACCTGCACTAACCGAGTCAAATTAAATCTAGACAAAGATTTACCTGGGCTTGTTTGCAGTGGTGGCCAGAGTTTTTGGGACCTATCCAGGCCTGGGGGTGGGCCACTTCCGCCTTCTAACTATTATTCTTACCCCTTGAGCTAGGGGGTTAGAGCTCTACCAGAAAATGCAAAAATAAATTTAAAAAATACAAGATGGCCGCTTTGATGACATCACAGTGACCTCATTTTCAAAAAAGGCATTTTTTGGTCGATTTTTCGGTCAATTTTTTCGAAATTTTTATTTATGTAATTTCTTCGCAAAAATTTCATGATAAATTAGTAAATATTAGTCTGATGTGAAATAAAATAGTTTTTGCCCATTTTTTCTCGCAAAAAAAGGCAGAAATTTTGAAGAAAAATGACGAAAACATCACTTTTCTGGTTCCCCACCTGACCGCCATCTTGACTTTTCCCATGATCCTCTGCTCGGGGGGTTATGCAAACAGACGTAAAAGGACCCCCAATATGATAAACTAATTTCAAATAGAACAAACGTTACCGATGATATGCTGAGAGCCGTATGTGCAGATGCCCTTGGGCTGTATGAAATTCGATTTGAAATTCACGTCACATATTTCATTTCCTACACTTTTTTGTGGTCCACACATCAGCAGATTACCAGCTTCTGCGCATGGTTCAAACCGATGAAGACGGTAATCAGAAACAAATAGTTTTATTCGTTGGTCAAATAATCAGAGAATTCAAGGCCGAACTGACAGAACAGACTTGACTGATACTTGCTGATGTTATTTTAGTCCTGATCAAATCGTTGTAGATAGGTAGGCGTATTGATCGGGATAATAACCCCTATCTGTTTGCTGACTGTCTAGTTCCCACGCGCCGGTCTCGTGCAGAAAAAGATATCAAATAATAATCTCTGATAAAAGATAAATATAATAAGATTGGTGTATTTGATTTCTCAGCCGTTCATATTCTGATAAATCGAAAAAATATTCCATAGCGTCTTATGAAATAATAACTCCCCGTCTAATTGCTTTTATTATGAAATCAAGAAAAGCATCTGTGTTCCTATCCACAGCTGGCATTGTTACGGAGAGGGGACGGGAAAATTAAGGGAGTGGGTAGGCGGGGGGGGGGGGGATTTTTGGCTTCATAGCTTATCGAATTTTGGTAATGACCATCGTGGGGTGTTAAGAAAGTTGCGTGTTTTGTGTTTTTCGTTCATTTTACGCATTTGTCTTGAACCGGAACACGGGAAACTAATCATACACAGAATTCATTGACATATGAAAAGTTCAAGGGAGTTGACCAAATAATTTTTCTCGATTTGTTTTGATGTCGATGGTCTGAAAATAATGATGGCTCCCTCAAGAAAAATTATAAGAATACTTCCCCCATTTCTATCCTCTATATAGGGCAGGGGCTATTATTCTTTTTTTATTCAAGGAGGGAAATGGGGTGCTTTAATTATTTTTTTTTTTTTTTCAAGAAGCCATTTTTTTTTTAGAACGTAGACATACAAATTAATCAAAAGAACATATTTGGTTGATACACTAAATTCTAAAATTTTCCATTACAAATTACACTATAAAATCTGATGAAGCAATCTTGCGTTGGTGATATCATGGATCTGCCGTCTTTATCGCAATGTTGACGAGATATAGATAATGTCCCTATTGGATATGTGGTTAACCACAGCAGATGGTGAAATTATCGTATGACAATGACTGTATTTACCGTGTCATGACAATGCCGACTTGATAATTCGCGTATAATCTTGAATCTATATCTTATCTGGGTACAATCAAAACAAGAAATCTCCTTTAAAAGAGATTGGCGACGAAGATTGCGAAAATGTCCTTTTGCATTCAATCAACCTTCCGATTATTTAATTCCGCTTGCATGCTCAGACTTCCAGAATATATTGCCTGGTGTGTAATCAGTCTGTCGTTGGCTAAGTTAATTTGGACACTTTTTATATCTAAAGAGACAAACGTTTTAAAGAAAACTACGAAAACGCAACCTCATGACCTCCATTTTGAATTTACCCATGATCGTCTGCTCCGAAGGGTACGGTATGCCAATATACTTAAAATGGTCCAATATGATAATCGCAGGGCGTTGGTTTTTTTGTCGTTTCGGAGATGTTGTATAAAGTATGGCCAGAAACGACCGACCTCAACATTATGACAACAGTTGAAATAAAGGAATTGTTTCTCTTCATTGTCAGAGATCAATAATTATTTCTTGCTCACTGAATGAACTGACAACTTCCCAGAGGTGTGACTATAACATTTCTATTGCCGAGAACCCGCCGAATGAAGCCACAAGTACATGCGAAACTCCGTATAACGGTACTCGGAATAGGAATTAAAAAGGTTCCATGTTCATATACTCGGACCCATGCGGATGCCTCGGATCGTGCCCCACGTATGTTGAGCTTTCATTCGATTATCGCTGACGAATATTCTCGCTTTCTAAAAGGTTTACGGTACAAACTTGACACCCAGCATTGTTGCTTGCAGATATACATTTGAATATATTTTACTTTTAATAACCATTTAATTCTAAGGGAGTTATCGCTTTTACCTACAATAATATTATCAGTCTGTGTCTTTTCGGAAATATTTCCAGATGAGGCAAGTTAACTATAGCGTAAAGGCGGCCATTTTTTGGTCTCTGGACCAGCGTACTTGGTCAAAAGAGGGACTCTGAATAAATGTCTTAAGTATACAAAGTTTACCCTGCTATTAGTCGCTAATTAGCTATACTTACAGACTGTAAATGGTTATACCGAGACAACTCTTTCGAATGTAAATGAAAATCAAGAGCTCTTGATAAATTACCCCCAGAAATTACAGGTATGTGTTTCTGATACACTTACCAACTCGTCGCAATATCCCTTAAATTATTAACCTGTCGCAGCTAGTTTTCCACCTGGTTAGATATGCGACCAGCGCTCTTTGTATTGGAGGGTTTAAGGTCACTTGCTCGTCCAGCGCGAGGGGCTAACACACAGAAATGGCCCAATCTGGGCAGGTGGATGTACATGGTCGAAATGCAAGGGAACGCTGTCGGAAGGTATAAGGATAAATTTGGACAGTGTCCTAGTGAAGAGAAATTACTTTCATTTTTTTTAACTTTCTGGTTGAAAGAGAACGTGAATATTCTTCCACATCCAATATGCATTAGTCGATATAGTTAACTACCTATTTCTGATGTCCAATAGCGGCATCTTCACGGCGTGCAATCGATAGTGCAGCTCTATGGGTACTCGCTCGCTCTCGGAGGTATAAAAGGCTCCACTCGGAGTCATCTGTCTACCTGGCCGTGCTTTGTGGCTCCCGAATAAAGTCTCAAACTATTATTTTATAATAAACTGTATTTCACGGAACATATAGGGATGTTGGTGGTTATATCCACACAAGAGTCATACTCGCGTAAACCATAGTTTCGCCATTCAAGCAAATAAAGTGTAAAAGTTACTGTTCCTCACAACCCGTACATGTACACACGTGTGTTATGTGAAAGTTCGACAAAATTCAACTAAGAAATGATGAACTGTTTTTATTTTAGCCGATTGGATTACCTGGCATATCTATGGTTCATCTAGAGAGATAAACATGCGGCAAATTACAATCAATCGGATATAAATGATATCATAAATCGATGTACAACAGTCCAGCATCTTTTTGCAACAACTGTTCCGGTACTAAAAATCACACGATTTGAATCGGCAGCTTGATGGTTATTGGATTGTTCCCTGCGATAAAATAGGAGAGGTAAATAAAGATATATACGCCACAGCAAAACGAATTTAAAGCGAAACCTTCTGAGATAGACCTTCTATACCTCCAAGAGCGAGCGAGTACTCCTAGAGGTGTACTATCGATTGTATGCCGTGATCTTTTATGTTGTTTTTTTTTCGGCCAGCAACACAGAATATCATTGATGAACAAGTTCACAGTAACACAGAATATCATTGATGAACAAGTTCACAGTAACACAGAATATCATTGATGAACAAGTTCACAGTAACACAGAATATCATTGATGAACAAGTTCACAGTAACACAGAATATCATTGATGAACAAGTTCAAAGTAACACAGAATATCATTGATGAACAAGTTCACAGTAACACAGAATATCATTGATGAACAAGTTCACAGTAACACAGAATATCATTGATGAACAAGTTCACAGTAACACAGAATATCATTGATGAACAAGTTCACAGTAACACAGAATATCATTGATGAACAAGTTCACAGTAACACAGAATATCATTGATGAACAAGTTCACAGTAACACAGAATATCATTGATGAACAAGTTCACAGTAACACAGAATATCATTGATGAACAAGTTCACAGTAACACAGAATATCATTGATGAACAAGTTCACAGTAACACAGAATATCATTGATGAACAAGTTCACAGTAACACAGAATATCATTGATGAACAAGTTCACAGTAACACAGAATATCATTGATGAACAAGTTCACAGTACAATAACACAGAATATCATTGATGAACAAGTTCACAGTAACACAGAATATCATTGATGAACAAGTTCACAGTAACACAGAATATCATTGATGAACAAGTTCACAGTAACACAGAATATCATTGATGAACAAGTTCACAGTAACACAGAATATCATTGATGAACAAGTTCACAGTAACACAGAATATCATTGATGAACAAGTTCACAGTAACACAGAATATCATTGATGAACAAGTTCAAAGTAACACAGAATATCATTGATGAACAAGTTCACAGTAACACAGAATATCATTGATGAACAAGTTCACAGTAACACAGAATATCATTGATGAACAAGTTCACAGTAACACAGAATATCATTGATGAACAAGTTCACGTAACACAGAATATCATTGATGAACAAGTTCACAGTAACACAGAATATCATTGATGAACAAGTTCACAGTAACACAGAATATCATTGATGAACAAGTTCACAGTAACACAGAATATCATTGATGAACAAGTTCACAGTAACACAGAATATCATTGATGAACAAGTTCACAGTAACACAGAATATCATTGATGAACAAGTTCCAAAGTACTCTTGGAAATGCTGAAGTATGCATCCTCGCACTCATCTGCGGAATCCCAGTCAATAAAACATCGACAGAAATTTACCTGAGCCTGTTTACCCCAGTATAACGATATCAGCTTTTTCGATATAGCTGTCGATAGCCGATCCAGATGTCGAGAGCCAAACATCACCAACATTGTCTGATTGTGTTGACAGCCATTGAAATAAATCATTGTTTTCCTTCAGTGAGCTCAATATTGATTTCTCGCTCAAAGATTGAAATTGTCAATTCCATACAGGTGTATCTTCTATTGCCGAGATCCCGGGAAATAAAGTCACAGGTGCATGCTTCCAATCGATCGAAGCTCCGTATATCGGTACTTGAAATATAGGAATCAAAAAGGTCCGATTTCATGCGGATGCCTCGGACCGGGCTCCAGCTATTGGGCTTTCATTCGATATCGCTGACATATATTTTCGCTTTTGTTGAAATTATTTTATTCCGAAAGTTTAGGTTACAAGCTTGGAACCCAGCATTGTGGCTTGCAGATATATTTGGATATATTTGATATTTAATATTCAGTGAATTCTATATACATTGTCGCGCTTACCTAGAATAATATTAGGGAGAGAGAGAGGGAAAATTAAGGTTTAACGTCGCGTTCAGCATTAAAAGCTTATCGGTCTGTGACTTTTCGGAATTTTTTTCCAGATGAGACAAATTAACTATAGCGTAAAGGCGGCGATTTTTTGTCGCTGAATCAGAATATTTGATGAAAAGGGAAACCCTGAGTAAATGTCTCAATTAGATAAAATTTATCCTGCTATTAATCGCTAATTAGCTATACTTACAGACTGTAAATGGTTATACCGAGACAAGTCGTTCAAATTTCGATGTTAACCAAATTACCCCTAGAAATTACAGGTATGTGTTTCTGATACACTTACCAACTATACACAATATCCCTTAAATTACTAACCTGTCGCAGCTAGTTTTCCACTTCGTTACATCTGCGACCAACGCTTTTTGTATTGGGGAGTTTAAGGTCACTCGCTCGTCCAGCGCGGAAGGCTGACACATGCACGGGAAAGGATCCTTCTGAGAAGCCCAATAGGCAGGTGGACGTCCACACGATCGAAACGAGAGGGAATGCTGTCTGAAGTTATAATTTCGAGCTTCACAATCACAACAATGGTGATAGCGATCATTAAAAAAATGCGACGACAACATCACCAATAAATGATGATGAGTTAGAGCCATCACCATATTCCATTTATTGGCGATCACCTGAAATCTACACTCCTTGCTCGTCGCCATTTGTTGGTGATGACCAGGCCTCATCGCCTGGCGATGACCTTAAATCTACATTCATTGCTCGTCGCCAATAAATGGTAATGAAAATTATGACCTCTTTACCATTTGCCCTCACCAATAAATGGCGAGACAGCACGTGATTATTCTTTCACACCCAATATACTTGTAGTCTAATTAGTTAACTAGACCTATTTCTATTATGTCTGAATGTCAGTTTAATAGTGATATAGTGTATGGCTTTTTTTCGGCCAGAAAAACAGAATATCATTGATGAACACGTTCCTAAATACTTTTCGAAATGCTGAAGGATGCATCCTTGCGGAAACCCAGTCAAATTGAGCCTCGACAGAAAATGTTCCTGGGTCTCTTTATTTTGGTAAACCGTGGGCAGCAACCGACTTGTCTGAAAGTTGTTTTACATCGAAGATGTCGATAGCCGATCTAGTTGTCGAGAGCCGAACAGCCTCAAAATTGATTTGAAATCCGTTGAAATCAAAGTCTTTTTCTCTTCATGCAGTGAGCCCGATGTCCATTTCTCATTCACCGATTAAAATGTCAATTTCATAGAGCTGTGAGTAGGAAATATCGATTGAAGAGCCACGGGTGCTTCTGATTTGCCGAAGCTCCGAAAACCGATAATGGAAATAGGAATTAAAAAAGGTACGACCACATATCTGGTGATACATGTATGGACCCATGTGTATACCTCACACTTTACTCCAGGTATGGAGCGTATGGTATGGTACATTAGGATCAATTATCACTAACAGATATTATCGATTTCTAAAAGTATTTTTTATTCCGAAAGTTCAAAAAGTGAACAAGCTTGGACCCATGCATGTCCAGTGTTAGAACGCTAAAAGGTGACCTTCAGTTTGAGAACAGGATTTACCCTAAACGTGTTTTTGGGTTTAGACATCTTGGTGATTTTTTGATCACATGTGTTTAGTTTTTAACCGCGTATGTGTTTATGACCTAAACACCCATGTGTTTATAATCTAAACACATATGTGTTTAATAGATGAACATGTTTATGCTGAAAAGTGTTCTCAACCTTAACCTCAATTTTAGCGTTCTAACCCTAAACATATGATTTACAGTGTACATTTGGATACATTTGTACGGAAACGTAAAAATATGTACAAATATTTTTTTAAAAGTTTGAATTTATTTTATCTGCTCGTCTTCTTCAATTGAAGCTTTATATCTCATTGGGACTATATCGATTCTATTACAGGAGTAAGAAATCCCACGAGTGTTTATTGTTTCTAATTATATAGTTCGAGCAAAATGACCTCGCCCCGAAAAAAATAAAGCAAAAGGTCTGTATCTTAAATTCTCAAAGAAATTATACATTTGGTGGGGTTGGAGGCAGATGGACGGTTCAAGATGTTTTGGAGAATGTCAGTGGTAATTAGCAAAAAACCAAGACGGAAGGTTTGTGAGAAAAAAGGAATCTGAGTAGGTATAGAACACGTGTAAATATTTGATGATTTTAGGTTCCTTTTCTCGAAGCTAATGAGTCGGCATAATGAAGAAAATTAAAGAATAACATCTTAGATATTGTGTAGCCAGGCTTGATGCACACCAGTGCGGGGAGAATGACCGCGGGACCTTGGGCGGAGCGGACATTGTGTTTTGTAGCCGCCTTTCGGACAAAAGATTGCGGTCCAGTGATCGTTGAAAAAACATCGTGTGAGCTTTCGTGTGACCACTGTGTGGTGGGAATTCATACAATGAAGGGCAAAATAGACACCGAAAATCTTTTCATGGCGAGTTGCCTTCAATAAAATAAAGGAGTTGTGGTCTGAAAAGTTGGCGAAATTAGTTGCTTCATGGCAGTAAACTTATGAATAATAAGAAGTTTGTGGATCAGTTGTTCTCAAAATGCTCTACACACGGTGATAATATACGATCTATAATTATTGTGCAATGAATACGAAACGATGGTTAATTTCTATACGGAGGTGTCACGTGTCGCACAACTTGCAGAAACCATATTCTCAATGGCGCTATAATTGAAGCTTAATCACGATACTAATGAATACAATCCACCTGCTCAGAATTGACAATAAGTATACATTATACCTCTACATCCCATGGAAATATATATGTTTTGAAGCTTAAAAAACATGTAGAACAAAGAGATTCCCATTCATCATGAAAATCTAAAATCACGAAATCTCTTCGTCATTATTATTTTCGTATGTACTAGAGGGTGAATGATGAAGAAATATTGGCGGGGCATTGACCGAACACTTCTCGAGAAAATAGTCGATGATGAAGAAATATTGGTGGGGCATTGACCGAACACTTCTCGAGAAAATAGTCGATGATGAAGAAATATTGGTGGGGCATTGACCGAACACTTCTCGAGAAAATAGTCGATGATGAAGAAATATTGGTGGGGCATTGACCGAACACTTCTCGAGAAAATAGTCGATGATGAAGAAATATTGGTGGGGCATTGACCGAACACTTCT
>JAVTVY010005244.1:0-42500 GCA_036873755.1 Hanleya hanleyi
TGGCATGATGCACTATTCTTCAAGCTGAAAAGGGCTGGAATAGGTGGTAATTGGTTGCAGGTGGTCAGTAAAATGTATAGTTTAAGCCAAGCCGGAGTTAAAGCCGGTTGTGGAGTTAGTAAATTATTCCCAGTTACCAGAGGGGTTCATCAAGGGAGTGTCCTTAGCCCCACTCTCTCTAATTTATTCATAAATGATCTCTTGGTGAATCTTAGCACACCAAAATCTCCAGTTCTATGGGACGAGCAAGTGCCCGGATTGGCATATGTTGATGATTTAGTATTATTGTTGACTGATAAGCAAGATCTACAACGTAAACTAGACATACTCAATGATTATGTTTAACGTTGGCATTTATCAATCAATGTTGACAAGTCTAATGTGGTCGTATTTGGCCAGAATCAATGCTCCAGAGACGTTTACAATATTGGGGGTGTGCCATTGAAATGTGTAGCCAGTTATAAATACTTAGGTATTACTTTCCAGGGTAATGGAAACTTTAGCAAGGCAGTATCCAACCTTACCTTAAAAGGTAAAAGGGCTCTATTCTCTTTGCGCAATTCGATAGACTCCTTTGACTTAAGTGTGAACAGTTGCTGCGGACTGTTTGACTCGTTAATTAAACCTTTATACATCCGCTGCAGATCGAGAGGGGTAGATACTTAAGGCCTAAACCACCCAGATGTGACAGACTTTGTACACATTGTAATATGGTGGAATCTGAGCTACACTTTTTACTTGAGTGTAGGCGTCACCCTGATAGAAGAATGGTTTTATTTTCCAAGTTACAGTATGTATCCCCGGGTATTCAATCTATGAGCAATGATGCTTTGCTTAAGTATCTAATGCGGTCGAAGAATCCAGTTATTGTCCAAGCTCTAGCATTGTATACAGCGGAGTGCTTCTTTACTTATACTGATCGCATTGTCAACTAACGTTAACTAACGAGTAATACTCATTATGTTTATAATATACCCTTCTAGGTAGGTCACGGACTTGAGTCTTGATGTACAGGTATCATCAGTGCGGAGCTCTTGAATACATTTGCTCTTTATCAGGGAGTAGTATCTGTTTCTCTATAATATACTATACACGGTACATCTGTATCTGTCATTACGTACTAGACAGGTTAATATTTCATATAGATCTGTATCTACGGACCTTGCTGTTACTACTACTGTTATGTTTTTGTGTTGTGTGTATTTGCCTTTGGCCCTCTGTGGCATATCTGTGCAAATAAATGATTCTGATTCTGATTCTGTGATTGCAAATGGCCGCTCTACGAACCGTCCCGTATGACCTGAGTAGTTAGTCACAGCGCCATCTGTCCATACATCAAGAGCCCCGGATGACCGACGTAATTAGATCAGAGCGCCATCTATACAATTCAATTCAATTCTTTATTAGCACAGATATGCTGAGATACAGCTAAAGGCACTAACAAAACAACAAATTAGTTATCATCATGATGATGAGAGAACAATAAGCTGGAGAATACACATTATCCTATCCTCAATAAGATACATACATATAGATTTTCATTGCATTTAATATTAGACACTCTCGATGTTTCTGCAATGATAAAGCTGTTGACGTGGGTTAATTATTTCGAACTTTCTGGAAGCGGTTGTGATTGTATTTAGGTTAAATCATACGTCAATGCTGTACCAGTGGAAGCTTCTAGTTTTGGTAGAATTATCTCGAATGCCCCGACAGAGTAAGCGTGTCGCTCAGTTGTTAGGTAGGAAATTAATACTGGCTTTTATACGTGTCTGATATACTTTGTTCCGGAGGGATTCAACTGGCATTTATCTGGGTGCATTATATTGTATTGCCTTTGTCTGCAATTACTGACTAACTGGATTACTCCCGTGTTTTGACTGTTGCGTGGTTTATATTTGAACTGTTGAAGATTGGACATTTGCTGGAGCTGAACAACAGAGCAGTGTTACTATCAAAATACAGAACAGCGATTTGAGCATCGGCACGGACTGTTAGAGATTTGACTTCGTCAACAGGGACTTTCAAGTATACACCGGGATAGCATTCAACAGTAAGACTGTGTTTCACATTTTATTTGCTGTATTGAACTTACTTAATTTGTATGATTTTAGTAATTGTAAATTAATATTTTGATTGTTAATCCCTGACTTCACGTCCTTCTTTCTGTCACGTTTTTCTATTATTGTTTATGCCGTGACAGAAATTGGGGGCCTGCCCGTGAGCTTTGTCTACATTCCAGCTTTGCAACATAGTTCTAAATTGATACATTGTCTAAATTTGTGAAGTCAAGGAGTAGTATATTATCAACATGTCATTTGACCCAGCACAGTTTGCCTTTGAGCCAAGTGAGGAGGAGTTTAACGAACTACGCAAAGAAGATTTGTTTGCGCTGTGTAAATTCCTGGAAATGGAATGGAGATAAAACATCTTTGAGAAAGCAAGAAATTAAGGAACTCATTATTAAGCATTTTGTTAGCAAACAAATTTGGGATGAAAGTGATTTTGGTTTAACTGAAGAAACAGCTGATGATTTGGAAATGAAGAAATTAGAATTACAACATCAACATGAGCTGGAATTAAAGAAATTAGAGAAAGAAAGAGATAGAATTAAAGAGAGAAATATGAGAGAGAGAAAGGTTGGAAAAGAGGAAAGAGAAAAAGAAAGACAGTTTCATTTAGAGAGGGAAAAATTAGAGAGAGAAATGGAAGAAAGACAGTTTCAGTTAGAAATGAAGCGTATGGAATTACAGTCGCAAACAAGTCCTCCTGCACATACACCTGTACAATCACAATCGAAATTTGATGCGGCTCTTCAAATACGTCTCGTCCCACCATTTCAGGAAAAAGTTGATAAATATTTTCTGCATTTTGAGAAAATTGCTGAAAATTTAAACTGACTTGGAGTTTACTTCTTCAAAGTGTTTTGATCGGAAAGGCAAGGGACATTTACACTCAATTGACGGTAGAACAAGCATCAAATTATGATACAGTGAAGGATTTCATCCTGAAAGGCTATGAATTAGTTCCTGAAGCCTATAGACAAATGTTTCGTAGTTGTGAAAAAGAAAACTCTCCGACTCAAGTAGAATTTGCTCGTTCAAAAGAACAGTTATTTGATAGGTGGTGTGCTTCGGTTAAAATTGACAACCAATTTGAAAGCCTTAGACAGCTTATGCTGGTAGAGAAATTTAAAAGATATATCCATGGTGATATTAGAATATTTCTTGATAAAAAGAATGCCAACACTTTGGACCAAGCAGCACGCTTCGCTGATGAGTACGCTCTGACATACAAATAATCATTTGTCAATGCTGTTAAGCCAAGTTCATTCCAGTCAAATCTCTCAGGTAGTAAATCCAGTTCTTTCTCAGGGCCTAAACCTTTCAGCCCCAGTTACAAAGGTCAAAGATAAAGTCTCAGTCACCCACTTTTAACAATCAAAATAAGTCTCCCGTTTGCAGCTATTGTAAAAAGGACGGCCATTTGATGGCTAATTGTTTCAAATTGAAAAGAAAACAACAAGATCAAGCCTTTCAAAAGCCTAGTGGTTTCCTCACTTCAAGATATATACCCAAGCAGGTTAGTGACGTTGATAGCGAATATGTCGTTAAGATGGACAGGGACACTGTTCCTATTAGTTCTATCAAGGATAAGGTTGACAGTTTTTCAAATCCTGTTATCGAGATTTTTGAACTATTTATCCACAATGGTTTTGTGTCACTTTCAAGTGATTTTTCTAATGCTACACCTGTGAAGGTTTTGCGAGACACGGGCGCGTCCCAGTCTATTTTCTTGGCAGATATTTTGCCGTTTTCTGATTCTTCATCTGCAGGCACTAATGTCCTGATTAAAGGGGTAGATTCTGTAGATTATACACCCGTTCTGGGCCTGTTACGGTGGTTACGGTGGGTATTAAAGTTCACCTTTTGAGGGTGTTCATTTACTTCTTGGCAATGATCTTGCGGGAGATAAGGTCGGGGTTAGCCCGATTGTAACTGACAAGCCTTGTTTGGATCAGATTCATGATCCAGTTGAAGACGAAATTCAAAGTTTGTATCCTGCTTGTGGAGTTATTAGAGACATGAGTAAATTGGCTGAGGAGTCTGAAAAGTCTCTTAAAGATGACATCATCGATGACGTTTGTTTGGCCGACACTTTCGTGTGTTTAAATGATGAGGCTGATAAGCCACATTTTGATAGCAAATTGGAATCTTCCAATGACAAAATTTCAAAATCACAGCTGGTTAAATAACAGTGACAAGGACATTTCCAAGTTGTTTGACAGGGCAGTAGATGAGTGTGACGTAACTCAAGAGCCTGTGTGTTACTTTTGTAAGAATGGTGTTCTTATGCGCAAAAGGCGACCGCCAGATGTGTCACCTGATGATGAGTGGGCAGTTAAGTATCAGATTGTAGTACCAAATTCATATCGTTTAGATATCCTCAGACTAGCCCATGAAACACCTCTTTCATGCCATTTAGGTGTTAACAAAACATTACAAAATTCTAAATCATTTCTATTGGCCAAATTTGAAGAAAGATGTTACGGAATTTTGTAGGTCATGCCACACATGTCAAGTGGTAGGAAAACCAAACCAAACCATACCAAAGGCCCCTCTACAACCAATCCCTGCATTTGAGGAAGCCTTTAGTAGGGTGATTATAGATTGTCAGGCAATCAATACCTGTTAACAGTCATGTGTGTATCAACCAGATTCTCTGAGGCCATTCCTTTACGGAATATTAAGGCAAAAACTATTGTTAAGGCCTTAGTTAAGTTTTTCACACTTGTCGGCCTACCCCAGTCCATTCAGTCTGATCAGAGATCTAATTTCATGTAAGGAATTTTTCAACAAGTCATGCATGAATTGGGAATAAAGCTGTACAAATCATCTGCATACCACCCAGAAAGCCAAGGCGCATTAGAAAGATTCCACCAGACATTAAAGAACATGATTAGGACTTATTGTTTTGACACTGAGGAAGACTGCGATGAAGTCATACATTTGTTATTGGTTGCTGTTAGAGAGTCTGTTCAGGAGTCTTTGGGCTTCAATCCATTTGAATTAGTCTTTGGTCATACAGTTAGAGGACCACTTAAACTGCTAAAGGAAAAGTTTCTAGACAATGATCTTGACTCATGTAGTCTCTTACAATATGTGTCGGACTTTCGCACCAGGTTGACTAAAGCACGTGATTTGGCCATGTCAAATTTAAAGTCAGCTCAAAAAGGTATGAAAATAACCTACGATAAACATGCCCTTAAACGAAGTTTCAAACCTGGTGATAAGGTGCTGGCTTTGCTGCCTGTTCCTGGAAATTCACTTAAGGCTAGATATTGTGGTCCTTATGTCATTGAAAAGAAATTAAGTGACCTTAATTATGTAATTCAGACTCCTGACAGGCGTAAAAGCAAACAGTTATGCCATGTAAATATGTTAAAGTTCTACATAGACAGAGATAGCACTAACAGTACTGTACACCCTGTAAGTGTAGTTAGTTCTGACCCTGATAATAATGAAACTTGTGAAGAGCCCATGACAGCGGCGAAATTACAGAACTCTGACATTCTACTTAATTTGGATTCCAAGTTGTGTCATCTTGAACCAGCGCGTCGGGAAGAACTTCGAACACTGCTCAGTCAATATGAACATTTGTTTCCAGATATTCCCACTCGGACTGATACAATTTCACATGACGTCAATGTCGGAGATTCTAATCCAGTGAAGCAGCACCTATATCGTTTGAATCCCATTAAACAAAACTATCTGAAAAAGGAGAATCAGTATTTATTGGACAATGACTTCATTGAACCAAGTAATAGTAACTGGAGTTCACCTTGTATCCTCGTTCCAAAGTCAGATGGCAGTTACAGGATGTGTACTGACTACAGGAAGGTGAACACATTGACCAAAACACACATTCCCTATTCCACGCGTTGACGATTGCATTGGTAAAGTGGGAAGTGCCAAGTTTGTGTCAAAGTTCGATCTTCTGAAAGGATTTTGGCAAGTTCCACTGACAGATCGTGTGAAGGAGATATCAGCATTCGTCATTTCGGAAGGTCTGTTCCAGTACAAAGTCATGCCTTTTGGAATGAAAAATTCTTCAGCCACGTTCCAGCGTCTCATCAACCGTGTTACTTCCGGTTTGGAAGGATGTGAGACCTACATTGATGACGTCATTGTCTACAGCGATACATGAGAAGTTCATCTACAGAGAATTCGCGCACTGTTCAATCGGCTGAGTGACGCCAAGCTGACAGCCAACCTTGGAAAAAGTGAATTTGAACATGCACGTGTGACATTCTTGGGTCATGTTGTTGGTCAGGGTCAGGTAAAACCTGTAGATGCTAAGGTTAGTGCTATCTCGCTATTTCCAAGACCAACATGTAACAAACAACTGATGCGTTTCTTGAGTATGGCTGGTTACTACAGGAAATTTTGTCCAAATTTTTCAGATATTACTGAGCCTTTGACTCAGCTCTTAAGAAAGAGGGTAACTTTTGTTTGAACTGATGCATGTGAATCAGATTTTGAAAACCTGAAAGCCATACTCAAGAGCGCACCAGTTCTTTCAGCACCAGATTTAGGTTCACCTTTTAAACTGGCTGTAGACGCCAGTGATCTTGCTGCTGGTGCCGTTTTGTTACAAGAATGTATAGATGGTGTAGATCACCCAATATGTTATTTTTCAAGAAAATTTGACAAACATCAGATAAATTATTCTACAATTGAGAAAGAATGTTTGGCAATGATATTGGCTTTACAACATTTTGATGTTTATGTTACTTCTTCAACGTTGCCAATTACTGTATTCAGTGATCACAATCCACTTGTTTTCATAAGTAAGATGAAAAAAAATCAAAGATTGTTGAGATGGAGTTTGGTGTTACAAGAATACAATATTGAAATCAGACATATTAAGGGCAAGGACAATTTGATCGCTGATTGTTTGTCTCGCATATAATGTACATATGTTTGTCAACATTTTTGCTGTTGTAATATAGATTTTTTTTGCAACAATGTTTTGAATTGTAAAGAAAGTTTCAAGTTTGAAACTTTCTTTCTTTTTAAGAGGGGGGTGTTGTGGTATTGCAGTATAGAATTGGACAGTGTGGATAGTTCTAGAATAATAGAACTGATATAAGCTTCTTTGCATATTATGTGAGTCATCCGTCTAGTGTTTTCTCGAAGATTCTGTGATTGCAAAGGGCCGCTCTACGAACAGCCCCGTATGACCTGAGTAGTTAGTACACAGCGCCATCTGCCCATGCATCAAGAGCCCCGGATGATCGGCGTACTTAGATCAGAGCGCCATCTAAACATATAGATTTTCATTGCATTTAATATTAGAGTCTAAATAAGCCTGTCGCTCAGTTGTTAGGTAGGAAATTAATACTGGCTTTTATATGTGTCTGATATACTGTGTTCCGGAGGAATTCAACTGGCATTTATCTGGGTGCATTATATTGTATTGCCTTTGTCTGCAATTACTGACTAACTGGATTACTCCCGTGTTTTGACTGTTGCGTGGTTTATATTTGAACTGTCGAAGATTGGACATTTGCTGGAGCTGAACAACAGAGCAGTGTTACTATCAAAATACAGAACAGCGATTTGAGCATCGGCACGGACTGTTAGAGATTTGACTTCGTCAACACGGACTAGCATTTAACAGTAAGACTGTGTTTCACAGTTTATTTCCTGTATTGAACTTACTTAATTTGTAAATGATTTTAGTATTGTAAATAAATATTTTGATTGTTAATCCCTGATTTCGCGTCCTTCTTTCTATCACGTTTTTCTATTATTGTTTATGCCGTGACAGGGATTATCCACAACCAAGAGATCGTCTATATACCTTATTTTGGTGAATGATACGGAACGGGAATTGAAATGACTTTTCAGTTAACTCTTTCCCCATTAGACTTTTCTCTCTCTGACCCATTTTCTCTCTCTGCCCCATAATAGATTTGTAATGGCGTAGGTCTTCAACCCATGGACTCATTTCAATTTTCATACTTCTCCATCGATGTAAAATATCCCGTTTTATGTCCCATGTCATGTGGAGAAATATTCACCAATGGTCTCCCACAGACCCATTCTACGTAATTTTTTCACGTTTTATATCAATATCAACAACATTTATTCTAAATATAAGTAATCTTGCGAGAAAATGTGTTGTATCTGCTTTACGTCTGTTGGAAATCACGAAAAAAAGCGAAGAAATTGTCGCATTTTAGCTGCGTTTTGCAGCGTTCTGTTGTTGTTGTTCCGCTGCCATTCCCAGGTTATCGTATACCATTTTAAAGCTAATTTTCCGTAGTTTCGGAATTTGACAGAGACATAACGCGATGGCAGGTTCTGAAGGAGCTAAAACTGGAAAATCCCATATACTTCCGTAAAGGAGAATGAAGACGATAACCTATATTTAGAAGGTGAAAATAAAACAGCATCAATGATTGGCCAAGGCTGACGAACTTTTTCATCACGCCCGGTGTGATTGGAGCACACTGTTTGTTTGCGCGTGGTCGCCATGGCCACTGCAGTGTCGGCAAAAGCCAAAGAAGAATGGCGCATCAATATTTTATAACGGAGATGATGGGCAGATTTGACGAGTTGGTCATCAAGGTTAGATTCTTCGGTAGTTTGTGCCCGCGTTACGTAAAATATTCAGGAATTTTGAAGTAGATTTTACTATTTTTCGCACGTTTGTCTTGGAGCACACGAAATAAATTTGTTGTCAAATCGCGCATTTTCCATCGATTATTTCTGTTTCTCTCCCGATTTCATTTTACCCTTACCATAAAACATACCAACAGTCCATATAGTCAGACTTATTGAAATTTTGGCTTTCTGAAAACGTATAGTTTTAATTAGGTTTTACTCAAAATAAACGCCAAAAATTGCAAGAATAATCGACCACATGGGAACTCAAGTGACTCGTCAAAATCCGTCTTGATGAGTTAGGCGAACACTCGTCAAAACACGCTACATGGGGGAAAGAGTTAAAGGATGTTTTATTCGTTTTGAAGCAGTAGCCCTGTATATCACAAGATAGACACATGTGGAGATGATTGCAAGTTTTAACGTTCAGTATTTTTCATAATTACAGAAAAAATCGACGGCCATGTAGCAGCTAATGTAAATCGGGTGCGAAAGCGCCATCCTGACGGAGATATTGAGATGAGCATGGCGGAAGTGAAACTGCGTCTCAGTGACCGCGCTGGTATTGACTTGCTGTATGGAGTAAAAGATTATCCCCCAATACATATCACTCTCATATATGGCTTACAGGTTTGTGACTGAAGAGAATAAAAATTGCATGCATCAGCCAGAAAAATGGTGATGGGTAACCGCCTTTTATCTGTGACGAGGCCCTACCGTCGCCATTTATTGGTGAGGATAAATGGTGACGCCATTTATTAAAGATGGAGCCTGGTCATCAGCAATAAATGGCGACGAACAATGAGTGTACATTTCAGGTTATCGTTAGTGAATGGTGACTGCCATCACCATATAATGGTTCTAACTGATCACCATGATGCTGTCATCGTCATTTTACCCCTCAGCCTATTAGGCTGCGGGGTTCTGTCGTCGGTCGTCCGTCCGGTCGTGCGGTCGTCAGTCGTCAACAATTTTTGTGACCGGTCTAGAAGCCAAACCGTTGCCTCTAGAGACTTGAAAATTTGGTGCACGGGATTGTTGGGTGGTCAGCCACAAGCCTTTTGAATTTGGGTAAATTACAATGATTTTTGTGGGTTCCATGGCAACGTCACGTAAAATGTCCATATAACGATGTGAAACCACTGTTCAGCGAATTATGTTATTCTACTTAGAGACTTCAACAATGACTTTGCTGTCAACTCGGCTGAAACAGCCAAGATGAACTACTTCTCGCAAGAGCATGCGCTCTTTCTCATAATCCACACACCAACCACAGATCTTAGGACAACCATTGACCAGATTTTCACCAATTTTTCGCCATCCACCCATCTTTATCCTCGGAATCTGCTTGATCACAGATGGGAAGAGACATAATCAACAGGTACACAGGGATTCATACAGGGAGTTTTGCTATCAAAAACTCTATATTGCTAGGCGTCCAATGAAAATCGGAAGACTTTTATTATTGTTCAGATTATTATAAGGGTTCAAAGCCAGAATGGGTTAAAGACTTTTGTTTTTGTTCAGAATATTTTAGTTCTTCCGCCATATTTTTCGCATGCGATATGTCAAATTATTATATTTATTAGAGTGTCTCCTTATATAAATTGTAATGAGATAAAACTGCATATTGCCCGGTCAATAAAACCGCATATTCCACCCCCATGGAATATACACTAAAGGGAGATAATTACAACAGAGGTCGCCCCGTTCTTTCAGTCGCGCTGCAAACGGTAGCCGATCACGGAGCAGTTCGTCGAGTTGATTTTAGCTGGAGAACACAGCAGAAATAAATTATCTCCCCCATCTAACTGTAAGTAGAATCGTACCCAAGCACATTATTGGAGTAACTAACAAGCGGCATCGAACAACTATACGTGCGTTGCGAGATTTACACGATAGTAGTGAAGCAGCTCCGAATCAATGGAATCTCGGGCATGAAAAATAATGTTGCTGGCGATTGCTCACTGGAAGCAATCAACTCAGAAGGATTGCGCTCTTCCAAAATAAACATAAAACATTATTTTGCTGGAGAGATAATAGATTAGCACAGAGTTATGTTGATAAATATAATAATGAAATTATTGCCTTGTTGTGAGGGGAATATGCAGTTTCGTTGCCCCTCGGCTGTGCATATTGCCCTCGCCTGCGGCTCGGGCAATATGCACAGCCTCGGGGCAACAAAACTGCATATTCCCCTCAAAACAAGGCAATATTTTCATATTATTTATTATAGTCCTCCAATGCATCCAACATCCCACACTGAATTTATCATATTTTAATCTTTTACAAGCCACTGCTAAAGCATCTTCTGCATTCAGCCAAATCGTTCAGGCTTTTACATATGTCCATTGGAACCACTGATGATTTTCCAATAATAGAGAAGAAAAGCAACTCCGAGTAGGGATGACAATTTCATTCTGTATATTTCGCTATTAGTTATAGCATCTTCAGCAGTGAACAAAGTTTGTTGTTCACTGCTGAAGATGCTATAACTAATAGCGAAATATACAGAATGAAATTGTCATCCCTACTCGGAGTTGCTTTTCTTCTGTTTTACATATGAGTTTTCTATTCAATGTGTACCAATATACATTGACTGAAAATGTCTGGTTGAGGGGTTGTTGCACCTTTCAGGTGCTGCCTCATGTTGATGATAGCTATCACCATATTACTGACTGTGTAAGATGGTATTTTGTATTTCCATGTAAGCCGTAGTCCAGCTACACCTACGTTAAGGCAACGGCACTTGTTTTCAGAGAGCTTAATATAAGGGCTCGCGCTATGTTATAATGGCATTTTCTCCCTTGAATTTAATTTCCTCTCCAAGGGTGCTTTGCTCTCCGCTCAGTTTACCCCTCTTTGCAGGAGTCTTGCAGATTCAAAGAAGTGTTCTATCCAACTGTTGTACGGATAAAAAACTTTATTTATCTCAAAGTACACAAAAAAAAGTTATCAAATATATTTAAAAGCACCTTTGCCAACCGAAGTTACAGTTACACGATCGTTATATTCGTCAGTGAGACCCTTACAGCGCTAAATGAAGAGTCGCGAAGCAGAACGCAATGAATGCCTGGTAGAGCTTGTAAATTTATGTTTGAAGGACGTCAGATGACGGTATCAATTAAAGATCGATGTTGCATCAATGTTCATATTCTAGAACACGATGTCGTACACACGCTGTGTAAGATCCTGGATGGTGCCTATTTGAGATGACTCAAAATCTCGTACGTAATACGAAGAACGTCAAACCTACCGACTCGCTCCGTATCGAGGACAATTGTTTAATGCATATTCTAATCTTCTGCTCCACCGGGGTATTTGTGAAAGAACAACCACTCCCTCGCACGGTATAACTATTTGTTTTATTAGAATGGGGGTAAAACCTCCGTATCGGTGGGTTTGTGCGTTGCCGCTCACCCTGCGGTGTCTCTGGGTTTGACTCGGTGTCGGACAGACCTCAGCGGTGAGTGGTAACGCAACAACCACCTCTAAGTTGTGTTAAACCCCTAAACCAGAGCTTGAGAGTGATAGTTGAGCGATATAGCTTTACTACGAAGGATGCTCATCTATGGTAATTCATCGCGATAATACCAATTTGCCATCACCATAATTGTATGTTCTCAACTCTGAAAGTGTGAAGATAGGTTAACATTAAAATGAATTATTTCCACTTTCAGCTTGCCCTCATTAATGTGGCATTCACTGTGACAGTTGCGATTATCATAGCGAAAACTATATGCGCAGATCCGGAAACCACGGCGAAGATAACGAGCACCACATTAACGATGTCTGGGCTGAAAACGATATTACAAACGGCTCTTGGGATAAGGTATATACATGTACCGCCAATTGTCTACATAATAATGATAATTATACATATCCGCCTTCCATTGCAACTACTTATAATTCTCTGTTTCTCCTAATCTTTATTGGGCGGAAGTTACCGTCTGAATGTCGGATCAACTTAAAAATATGTTTTTTTTATATATGTACTACGGGTCTTTTCATCCGAAGGTTACCGATGTTTCAAGGACCAAATCCAACATTTCTCGTTCCACTTCTGAACATAGCGACGCTTCCGGAATGGCAATGCCCAACAAACGAAACAGCAAGTAATTACTTTATTAATTACTCTTTATTTTTGTTCCAATTCAATTGTTCTTGTATTCATCGAAATGAATGTTGAATATCCAAACTTACAAAAAAAAGGATGTGGTCAGATTATTTGTTAAACCTAAATTATCTCTCTCTTACTCTCCGTATTTGTGAAAACGTAAGTCGACGATTCCGATGGACATAAATATGATGTGTGGCGGCAAAATAACTCTACAGTGTATAGTGCTTGTTATATTATGTTTATGCAGAATGTTGAATACTGCCGTATTTAGTATAACTGTGCATAGTTGTTATTGTAACGTATGTCTTTGCCCTTCAGATGTCATTGAGGACAATTCAGTTAAAACAGGAGATACGCCGGTCTAGGTCTTTGAATTATTGGCGCAGAAATTGTTTTATGGACGACGGCTGAATGTTGGATGTTGAATCTGAGTCTTGCTATGTCCCCACCACAACTGCTGATTATTGTTTACTTGTTATTTTAACGACAGGAGTATTTTCAACAGTGACGCGGGAAAAACTTACATTGCAATTGCCTTTTGTTAGGATGAATGCATAAGAAATTTCTACAAATGTTTTCACAGCTTATAGGGACAACCCACGCATGCGCTTAGGTACAGCAATGAGGAAATAACTGATATTATGTTTGCATCTTATCCAAAGACAAAGGCGAAAGTCAAGATAACAGACTTCTTTTCATAGAGAACAAGATTTGGTTTTAGTGATGAGTGACGAAGAGACATTAGTGTGGGGCCTTTTATCATCACAGAATAATGTGAAGACCGTGTCTTTTAATAACAGAGAAGGGTGTATCCAAACTAGCTTTGATAAAGAAAATTAGTGTATTATTACATTGTATCGTGTTATAGTCTTCTTACTCTTAGTAGCAAGCAAAACAAAGCTGTAGCTAAGATAAGTAGCTGTAAGTTTCACGACGGGAAGCCGAAAGTTTGCTGCACTGAAACTAGGTGTAGAATCATATTCATAATAGATATTACTCACTTTTGTAGGTAATTCTTTTGAGAATGGAGCGTATAATTCCACGGGTTCAACGCCGGAGGTTTTATCCATCTATACGAAAATTCAGTTGGTATGAATTATTCAATCTCTTCAATTCACTTTGTCACGATATCACGGTATGATAATGATAATAATAATAATAATGAATTTTATTTAATCTCGATACAAACCCCATAGGAATAATGCCCATTTTCATGGGGGTCGTCCACTATAATGTATAAGAACCAAATATAACACATCATAATTATAAGAACATTTAAAATTTGGTATAGGAATATGACGAATTTGTCAATAGGACCCAAGATGAATCAACCACAGAGCTTTAGTTCCTAAATAAACATATCTCACGTTATAAAAGTTTAACTCAATATAATTAACTGAAGCTAAATATTCTTCGAAGTAAAATTAGCTGGCGCTTCCTTGTGAGGTGGAACTCGTTATACAGTTAAGGCCACATAACTTTGAAACATCTCTGGCCTTGCGGAAGAATATAGTTAGAAGATTAAGTCTCGCACAGTTCCTCAATTTCCTCAATTGATTGAGAACAAGATCAGCTATGTAAGAAGGTGCCAGTCCGTTTAAAGCCTTACAAACCAAAACAAGATTTTAGCGGTATCTAAAACAGACTTGGTACCATCATAAAAGCTTACACGTCATTCCTGCTAAGTGTGGTATCACCTTATTGCTCGCTTTTGTAGACTTTTTAATAATACCTGTCACAGATTAGTGACCCATACAAAGTAAAACAATAGTCCATATAAGGCAATACAAAAATATTAAAATAATACTTTCTTGCAGGGAGAGGTGAAAATTTTCGAATCCTTGACAGCTGGAACAGTTTCTTTGTTTACATTCTCTTTCACAGCGGAAACACAACATATTTTTTTCGATAGTCACTCCATGCAGTTTCTCACTAGCAACGGTAATTAGAGGGGGCATATAGCGATCGTTTTGTCCGTCTGTCCGCTCCGTCCTTCTGTCCGTCCTAATTTCTTGTCCGGGCAATATCTCGGTTAAAATTTGATGGACAGGATTGAAAGTTGCGTGAAATGTGGTCAGTGCCCCATAGTTGTTAAGCGTAAAAGTTTCTCCGCGTTTCGCTTATATTTTCAAGAGTTATGGCCCTTTGTTCCTGAAATCTCCGTGAATTGGGACTTGTCCGGACTGGGTCTTGGTTAATATTGTATGGACAATTATTAAATTTGCATGATATGTGGTCAGTGTCCTGGAGTTGTGCAGCGTGAAGTTTCTCCGCGTTTCGCGTATATTTTCAAGAGTTATGGCCCTTTGTTCTTGAAATCTTTGTGAATTGGGACTTGTCTGGGCTGGATCTCGGTTAATACTGTATGGACAAGTATGAAATTTGCATATGTGGTCAAGCCCCATAGTTGTGCAGCGTGAAGTTTCCCCGAGTTTCGCTTATATTTTCAAGAGCTATGGCCCTTTGTTCCGGAAATCTCCGTGAATTGGGACTTGTCCGGACTGGATCTTGGTTAATATTGTATGGACAATTATTAAATTTGCATGATATGTGGTCAGTGCCCTGCAGTTGTGCAGTGGGAAGTTTCTCCGCGTTTCGCATATATTTTCAAGAGTTATGGCCCTTTGTTCTTGAAATCTTTGTGAATTGGGACTTGTCTGGGCTGGATCTCCGTTAATACTGTATGTACAAGTATGAAATTTGCATGATATGTGGTCAAGTCCCATAGTGGTGCAGCGTGAAGTTTCTCTGCGTTTCGGATATATTTTCAAGAGTTATGGCCCTTCATTCTTGAAACCTTAGTGAATGGGACATATATATTTGTGCAGGCTGGATCTCGGTGCATATTGTATGAACAAGCATGAAATTTGCATGATATGAAGTCAGTGCCTTGTAGTTGTGCAAAGTAAAGCGCTCTGTCCGTCTTTCTGTCCGGGTTTCTTGTCCGTGCAATATCTTGGTTGACATTGTATGGACAAGCACGAAATTTGTATTATATGTGGTCAGTGCCTTGTAGTTGTGCAACCTAAAGTGCCTTGTAGTTGTGCAACGTAAAGGTTTTTTCTGTGTTTCGGTTATATTTTCAAGAGTTATGGCCCTTTGTTCTTGAAATCTTTGTGAATTGGGACTTGTCCGGGTTGCATCTCGGTTAATATTGTGTGAACAAGTATGAAATTTGCATGATATGTGGCCAATGCCCCATAGTTGTGCGGCGTGAAGTTTCTCTTATATTTTGAAGAGTTGTGGCCCTTTGTTCCTCAAACCTGTCTGTGAATGAGAAATATATTTGGCCGGGTTGCGGGGCAGTGTCGGACTAAAGCGGAATGGGGGCATACAATGAAGCAATCTCTGATTGCTTCTTTCCTGCGTTAGTTTACTTCTAAAATGGCAAAATTTAACGCCGTATTTTCAATATTGCGACCTAGTCACACGGTTATAATTTGTTATTCAACACTACACTGAAAATGCCCTTAACAAATATATCAACTGTTTTTCACAAACAGCCACCTTGAGATGGTTATAAACTATCCTCTCATGACCTGCTGTAACGCCCAAAACAACAGTTAAAATATTCGAAAAATATTTTTTAAAATTGTGTCAGCTAACTTTGCAGTTACATGTACACAAGAAAGACATACTGAAACAGAAAAAAAAATCTATGGAAATTTGCAACACTGAAGAACTTTAAGGAGAGGTAAATAATAGGAGATGAAGTGAATATACACATGTTACCGCAACTTACCCCAGCTGAAAACCCGAGATTTCACACAGTCCTGAAACAATACCACTGATATACCGTAAATGTCTGGACATTCCATTTTACGGAGTGAATAAGAGAATGCAATTCTCTATATTGGAGCAGAGCTCTTTGAAACGAAAAGACCAATAAAAAAAAGATTTATAAGTTTATGCCCCTAACCGCCGTCCTCTCAATGCTAAACTTGTGCTGTATTAATGTGCCTGTCAAGCTGTTCAAGAACTGTACACAAACAGGAAACATGAGAAACAGACCTGTCACCCAAAAGACGGTGGTTACCTACTGAATGCTGAATATCATGTCGTACCGGTATTCAGCTCTCCTGATCATACCTACACTTATGTACATTATCCAAAAGGCTACTTATTGTCGGCATTATCCTAACATTGGGAAACACAATTTGGATGATGGCTGACTCCTGAATGTTGTATCTCACGCTTCTACATAAAGCATCGGTAAGCATGTACATTCTCCATTAATTCAGACGGTTTATATCAAAGATATACCTGTAACATTCGAAAACAAAATTTAACGACGGTTAGCTGATGAATGTCGGATCTGACGCTTATATAGAGGATATCACCTGTTTCTTGACGAATACCATAAATATTTTATTGAGTGGGGTGAGAAAATTGGTATTTTCATGCCAATTTTCTCACCCCACGAGATGAAATATTTATGGTATTCGTCAAGAAACGTGATTTTCCTTTTATTATATACTTCTGTTGTACTACTTTGTCCTGATTTTTTTAAAAACATTAAAATAATTCAGATTTTGTTGGCTTTTACGACTGAAGATGCACTGAAACACTGGTTATTTTCACTGTGACGTCACTCGCGGACTACTTTGCTGTCAACAAATCGCATGTGCTGCAAGCGAATTTCTTTCAGTCGGGTATCCTGCACTTTAGTATCGATGACATCCAGCAGATCTCAAGAATTTTATTAGCTTTATATCTCAAATAAACGATTTTCATGCCGACCCGTCAGCCAAATCCCCCCCCCCCCCCTCCCTCCCCTTCGGCAGAAAAGCACGGTCGATCCTGTGTAGAGGTCTGGCTTGTCTCGCTGTCTGCACTCGGGCAGGACTGGCGCACTGGTTTCTCGTTGACCTCCCTGGTTCCACACGGTGTTTGTCTTTGCACAGAATATTCTCATTTCAAATAAAATCGGCATTCGCCCTTGATTTCGTTCATGTCTACCCAAATAGCACTATTTTGATTTAGCAAAATCGAATGGTTACGGTAAGTTACAGCCAGATTTAGATTTACCGGTCGTGCGTGGTTGTTGTTGTGTGGAGCTTCGACGGTGGTGAGAGCCTGCGGAGTTGTCATTGTGATTTTGCCGATTCTTAATGAATACTCACTGACAAGAGTTCCCTGTCGTTGAATTAAGTTGTTTTTCATGTTTTCTCTTCAACTTTGGTGCGACATTTTCATGATATGAGCCTTAAACTGAGGAATGTGTTTTATTTTCAGCGCAAGTTAGTGCTGCACTCTGCACTGCTCTGGCCCTGCACTGTCGAACTGCAGTCACGTACGTGACGAGTCGGTCCCATTATCGCCATTGCGGGTATTTCTTATTCATTTTATGCCTATTTGTGTTTTATTTCCTGTCAAAATCTGGTCATCATAAGGCATAATAACATACAAATCTTTCCCAAATATTTAGCTTGTTTTTCTTTGGCGCATTAACCGGTCAATTGCCCCATCACTGTGTCCACGGTGGCATGTATTTGTTCGCTGTGACGTCATTTTTCATGTCATCACAGTGATGATATTTGATATCATCACTGTGAAAATATCGCTTTTATTCGATTGATAATTTTCACTATCTCATCACCAAGTATATAATAAATTTAGTTATCAGCTACATTCCCCATACCATCTTAGTAATCTCTATTAAATTCATACAGGTAAGCCGCTACCAACCATTACTACTCAGCTACTAGTTGGTTACTGGTTGGTGGAGTACTGATTGGAAAGGTCCCCTTGGAGTACCGTTCAGTTCTCAACTGATCAGTACCAAGCGGTAACCAACCTGATACTGATCACGAATTGGATCCAGTGAATTATCTACTGATTGTCTACCAAGTAGTTACCAGTCCGTTACCCAGAGGTTAACGTTACGTGGCCAACCCAATCTTCCACACTTGGTTGCATATTGGTAACAATGCATTAACACATCCGTACCTTGATTGGCCACGGTTCAGCCACTGTACGGCTACCAACCCATTTCTGCTAGCCCATCAGTACTTCTTGGTGACTGCATGGTACTGGTAGGAAAGGTCTGCTTGCGGTACTGTTCAGTTGTCAAGCGTGTCACCAATCAGTAACCATGGTAACCATCAGGATCCTTATGATCAACCTGCATGTAATAGTTCGTTAAAAGGCTTCATAATGTTGGTTTCGTGTACACTACCAGATCTCCGGGAGTCTGTTAGCGGCTTCATTCATCCACGCCATCCTTGGCGCCAGTGGGTTGATGGGTCTACTCATGCGTCGTATAGGTCCCCTGACGGTGGCCCCAGTCATCGTCCTTGTTGGCGTATCTCTCATCCCACCAGCCACTGAACTATCGGAGGCCCACTGGGGAGTAACGGCATTGTAAGTGTACTTACCTGAAGTTATCTGTTTATATATCTCTGAGATTTACAGCTTTGCTATTCTTACTATACCCCTTCCTAAATAACTTTTCATAACGACCAGCATATTGCGTGTACATTCTCGCCTGAAAGTTTTTGCTAGCGCTTGCAATCGGGTTGTCGGTCTCAAACAATGCTATAATACATATCTATATTGATCTAATGAAGACAACAAGTGGTGACGTCTTGGCCGTATAAGTTTCGAAAATATGAGGACATGAAATGCCTTATTTAAAACGATTTCGATCTATTAGGTAGACCACCATTTCTTACAGTTGCTTTTGCAGAAAGTCCGACTCAAAAATAGAAAGAATAAATTTGGGGCCCTTGTTCTTCACAGTACGTTCCTGATATTTATAATTTTGACGGCATACCTGGAGTTTGTCCTAGTTCCTGTTCCGGCATGCAACAGAAAACAAGGCTGCCATCTTGTTCGCTACCCTGTATTCCAAGTCATGGCGGTAAGTGTTATCGCGCAGGACATTCTTCAATAGGAGAAATGATAGGGTATATAAAGATATGGTCATTGGTATGTAGTTCAATGACAAACTAGCTAGATAGATAAAGGCGTCCGGGCATGAGGATGCGAATCTGTCCCCCAAACGACTGACCCCTGGCTGAATGATTTGCTGTGAAGGGACATCTACCGGAAATATATAGCGCCATACCAGCAGACGGCGCAGTTAGTTTTTTTCTGAATATATAAATATATGAAAAGAGAATAGTTTACAGCAACTGATATATGAGAGGCCAATATTCGGTTACCGAATTTCTAGATATATCCAAATAAGTTCATGTTCGCACAGTCTTTGGCGAACTAACGAGAAAACAATAGGCCTACGCTAAATATCAACGTAATAGTTGTGAGTATAATGAGAGAGGTCCTTTGCTCGACAAATATCCCAAAAAGGTCTAACGGAGTAAGACCACTAATCTTTTCACTACTTGTTATATATTAGCATTAAATCAATAAAAATCTAGAAGTCTCTCGATGCATAAATCGACTTGGCATGCCATATTCACCTTATGGGACATTAACTGTAAAAGTTTTGGTGGATGTTGACCATGGAAATTTCAACTTCACGCCATTGACAGCTGATCGGTTTTACCGAATGTCATTCAATTTGTACACAGGGAGCGTTCTCGCCCCTCACTGTTCATGACCCCTTCCACCATGCTTTCCCCAAAGTTGACCAAACCAACACCAGGAAGTACAGTTTGAAGCCTCGTCTGCAATTTGAAATAACAGATTTATCAGAAATGCTGAAAAATCACAGCTTATTAAATACAGCTTATAATTTACATGAAAGATGTAAACAGTTATTATTACTGAGAACGCATAAAAAAGATTGAGGAATATATTCTTTGGCTGATTTCAAGTCAATGAATGTAATATTTGCAAACAAACAACACCAACGATAACATATGTGATGGTCATTTGCTGATCTCTGATACATTAAAAACCATGAACTGTGGAAATAGCTGAAAGTTGACTCACTTAAATGGTTAACTTTTGGTGGAACATTACAGTGGCAACTCACAGAATATGAAGGCCTATCTTCTATTATAGAGTTGGAGTCCATACTTCTGAACCACAGTGGAGAAATGCCAGATAAACTCTCTGATGCGTGAAGGGCATATGCTAATAGTTCCTGTCTGTGATCAACCTTCCTTGCTACCAACAAGATCTGCATATTAGTGTAAATAACAAAGTTTTAGTCCAGGAGATACAGAAAATGAAACTAAGTGAAAGTATGTATTTTGATGCAACTGCGACTGAAAACACACACAACAATGTGAAACAAACAACACATCTACCAGTCATCATTACCTCATAATGTGAATTTCCCAAAAAATATTCCTGGCAGAGCACCATCAACAATCAACGTTGAACTCTATCTCTCTCTCCCTCTCCCTCTCTCATCCAGATCTGTGAAAAGTTTAAAGCGGATGGAGATCAGTCAGATTACCAAAACAGACATATCAGGCAAAAAAGGGGGACAACTCTCCAAACATGAGTTGAAATATCATCATTGATGAAGCATTACAGAACCATACAAACGGAAATGACATTTGACGGTCATTTACTCAATTACAGTTCGATTAATATTGACAATAACAGTCAGATTAATTGATGACACAGTTAACAGATTCATTTGCCTCATGAAGTTTTACAAAAATCAGAATTTTACAGGTGATACGATTATTATTAATTTCATTTGGTTCCAGACTGATATGGAGTGGATTTATACATAAATGATTATAGAATGAATGCGAGCAAATCCAGATTTAAATTGAGATGTAGGTTTTGAAAAAAGATCATGTAATTAAATCTATGTGAATTCCCTTTCTTCCAATTATAATTTCTTGCATCTACAAAGCTAATTTGGCCATAAATGCCAACTGTGTTAACTGGGCCCTAAAATATATGGCATTGACTATTTGGCCCGAGTGCTGACAAATCAGCCATTTTCTGCCTAAAGAAGGGCCCATCATTATCATTATGATGTTGACTTCACCTACATTTGACATTTAATTAAAATTAATTAAAAAGTAATTTAATTTAATTAAAATTTATAACATAAATGTGGAATACCACGATATTCGCATGTTGCTCATGAGTCAGCCTGGAGAAAATGGAGTTGATAAAGTAAAAATTTTAGACAGAGTGACGTTTTGAAGTGTTCTGGTCAAATGTGAAACTTTTTTCCGGCAGGTGTAAGACCACTAATCTTTTCGCTACTTGTTACGTATTAGCATTACATATCACCAAAAATATAGAAGCCTCTCGATGCATAAATCGATTTGGCATGACAATATTCACCTCGTGTAAAAGAAGGGCGACATGGTAGTAGTTGATTTTCATAACTGTAAAATACTTGATGGATGTTGACAAGGGAAATTTCAACTTTCTGCCATTGACAGTTGACCGGAGTTGCCGAATATCAATCAATTTATAAACATAGAGCATTCTCACCCCTCATTGATCATGTATCCTTCCAATCTGCTTTCTCCAATGTGACTCAATCAACACAAGGAAATACAGTTTGAAGTCTCATCTGCAGTATAAAATATCAGATCTATCAGAAATCAATCACAACTTATAAAATTCAGAAGGATCCGCTGTCCAATTTTTAAACGATGTACTTCGTGGGCTTTGACCCGGAAGTGTAAGCCGAGTACACCACAATTCATACTCCATCCGCTTGCAGATCGTGGCTTCCCTCGGATCGGGCTGGCTCTTATCTTATATTCTTACGGCTGAGGGAAAATTTACGGACGATCCCAAGTCCGTGGAATGGCACGCACGAACGGACTCCAATGAGGAAGCGATCACTACGGCGAACTGGTTCTACGTTCCTTACCCAGGTAATTGGTTTCTTACGTAGGAAACATTTGTCACGTGTGTAAAACACCGGCCTCGATTAAGATGTATTGTTTCAAATCTTGTAATTATGATCAGCTACCTTGAATAAAGCTTTCTGAACTTAAAACTTTGGGTTTACATCATGGCCAACCATGAAAATTACCTTAAATATCAATGTCAAATATATTGGATATCAACAAAGATTTTTTTTTTGAAATATTATATAATGGAGACCCTTATATCCTACTCATCATAGGACAGTTCGGGGCCCCACTGTTCAATCTGCCTTTATTTCTTGGCTTCACTGCCTGTGTGGTCCTGTCAATAGTTGAATCACTGGGGGACTACTTCGCCCTGAGTAATATATGCAGTGTACCAAATCCGCCACCTCACGCCTTGAATCGAGGAATTCTCATGGAAGGTTTGGGAAGCATTCTATCTGCTGTGTTTGGAGCTGCTCATGGAACTACTTCATACAGCGAAATGATCAGCACAATTGGGTTGACCAAGGTGAATGAGATTGTACACGCGCATCTCGCAAGCCCGACTGTGATTAGGGTGAGAGTATTTCCTCAATAAAACTACAGTATTCATGGCCTTCATACAAGGGTCAGAGCCAAATTTACTAAGATATGGTTAACAAACGACCACGGCAATAATTCCTCGCCTAGCCATTATCGTACCTCCGGCTTGCACATGGAAAATGATGGGATTTTTTCGAATAAAATGAATGTGTTGTATCCAAGAGATACGTATAAGATGATCACCAGATAACGTCTACTTCAAGCAACTCAGTGGATTTTTATGGATAGGTTGGGCCCTATAGAACGGTACAACATCAAATTTAGCAAGATACCAATGGGTTGAGTCTGAAGTAATGAACAAGGCAAACCTCCTCATTTGGCTTCGTCATGGTACTAAGAGCACTGATCACGGAGGTTTGTTTGGCATAATCTCTCTGCTGAATCTCCTCTTAATGCTCCTGGTTTTAGTCCTTGTCGCAGACTTGTAATTGTATCAAAATCAATGACATAGGACCCTTTTCTAATGCTTGTGAGGAAAAAATTTCTATCCGAGTCGTCACTTAAGATATTTTCCAATAAATCATAATTGATTAAATGAGAATGATCGTGTTCATATATTTGGTATAATGTGCACATGTATCTATGACGTGATTGATTCATTCAATAGATATCTATAAAAGAAAGAGAAACTTTACGGCATCCCAAACACTGTTGTCCTCGGGCGCTGTGATTGGATCTGGTCATTCCTCTTGTATACTTGTGGATTTCTTACCTGGTTTGTACGATTCTATTCTTGACAAAATGAAACTGTTTATGTGAATCTGTTACAGGTAGGTTGTCGTATTGTATTTGTATGTGGGGGATTCATCATGATGGTCCTGGGTGTCGTAGCGAAGTTCAGCGCCATCCTTATTAATATTCCCTACCCTGTGCTGGGAGGGTTAACGTTGTTAACCCTTGGCACTCTCGTTGGAATGGGCATCGCCGCACTACAGTCCGTAAACTTAGCCGCCTCAAGGAACGTCGTCGCCATCGGTATGTCTCTAGTTCTGGGCATACTCATACCCACATGGGTCCAGGGTAAAACGGAAGACGGCGGTCTTAGAATACAAACAAGTAAGACTCGTATTACTCGTTACTCGTTTTAGATTGCCTCTTGTTTGTTTTGTTTTTCAATCATAGTCATTTGCATTCTCAAATTCGTTTATCCTGGCAAGATTTGTGCAAGACTGTCTGGTCTATTATTTCATAATAAACTGAAGCATAGGTGTAGTTTCGCATGGCATTTGTTTTCGTCTTTTGTAAATCATAGCAGAGTAATCCCTAAAAGGGACGGTGTAGAGCGCCCACTGTTAGTTTTTCTGAAAGTTCAACTTACTTATTCTCGAAAAGTTCAGTACTTAAAGTTCAGCTAACTTGAAACGAATTTGTCAGTGGTAAGGATTTTTTTGTCATCTATTATGACTTCGTGCCATCATTGAATAGCAAGCCTCAGATCCGAAATTCAATATTTAGCCGTCGTCCGGAAGAAAATTTTCGCGACAATAATCGAAAGACATGTTGTATGACAGTTAGCATGAAATCCAAATGTGTATGAAATAAAAATAATAAAAACCCAAGATGGTTTCTTACAAGAGAGAAGCCGTCAACACTTTTCAATGATGTCAGCAAGAGATAATGATGTTCTATACATAAACTCCTAATCACTGATCATTATTCTTTATCTGAAAATTGTTGACCTCTTCTGTGTTGCAGGAAACCATTTTCTTTCTTCATTTTATGCATATTTGGATTGATGGTAGCAGTCATACAATTCGCCTATTGGCGCGGAATTTCTTTTGTGGACGACGGCAGAATTTTGAATGTCTGATGTGACGCCGATCCCCCATCAGTCTTCTGCTAATAAACGCTGAAAATAACACTCGATAAAGACACTTAGTTAACCCCATATGTTGATGTGGAGTTGAACACGTAATGTTGTACACGATACAGGTATTACAGATCTGGACCACGTTCTTTTAGCACTACTCGGAAATTCTGTGTTTGTGGGCGGCTTTCTGGGCTTTCTATTGGACAACACGCTGCCGGGTGAGTCTATTGGGTAATCATGATTGTACAGCTATGATTGATAACAACGTTCGATAACACTGTTTATCTCCAGTTCACCGATTTCCTGCACAACTACCTGTGCTATCTGTTCTGATGGCATTGTTTGGGAAACCCGTTAAACGAATTTGTTGGCGTGGGCGGTTAACTGTTTTGTGAAATATAACCTAATATCTATTGGAATTTTCATTCAATACTTTCATTGATTTGGGCGGATCATTGACAAAGAAATTGCATTTATAGACAGCAGCTGTCTATCGGATATTGACTCTGATGCCTATACAGTCACCCTACTGTGTAGTGCCACCACTGTATTTACTCCGCATAATGGGGTGTGGTTATAGGATACCTAGTTCTATATTCCACTCATTTAACGCGACATGGATTGCAATTCAAGCTATTCGCGTCAGCAATATACGGGAATATCCGTTACACAACATGTGACGCAGGTTAACAACACACATTCTCGGGGAAAATATGAGTAAGACGAATCGTTTTGAATTGAATTGTAATCCAAAGCCAGGAAGTGAATTCTGTGTGACTGCCTGATTTTTGGTTTAATGTCACGCTGACGGATACTTCACCCATATGGTGACAGTTTAGAGGTGGAGGGAGCCGGACTACCCTGAGAGAACCACGCCCGTCGGCAAGTTACTGGCAAACTCGAATCCGTGCCGGTTTAGCGAGATGGGGCTAGCGATCACGGACGAAACGTCTTAGACCACTTAGCCACAGAGTTAATCCACAGGGACTCGTTACCGTTAATTGGTCAATTGCGTTTATACGGGGTCTAGAAGGGATTTATATACTCGCTCTCCCCCCCCCCCCAACATCAACGAAACTAACTAATTAGCATCGGTAACGAGCTCCTGGACCCACTGGTTATTTTTGCCCACTTTTGATATCTGCACTCACGACTTTCCACCTGTTCTTTCGATCTTACTCAAGTTTATGCCATGTTCTTTCAAAACCATCTATTGACCATTTTTTGACAATGTAAAGTCATAATATCATTTTCATTGAAATGTCTCTTTAGAATGAAATGAAAATGTTCACACAGTAACTTATATGTTGGTGTTCTTCTTTTTTCTAGGCAAATTAAGCACCTTCGAAGACAGTACTAGTGTTGTAACCTCATCGGACAACGAACTTGAAGTTTACGAGCTTCCTTTCATTCCGAAACGTGCATATTACGGCCATTGGACAAAATATGTACCATTTTTACCTCGCCACCAACATAACGGACAGGACAGATGATTCTTTGTAAATCTTTCGAGAATATTATTTCAAGTATTCTACTATTTGTTGTGAATGATTATGGCATAATGCTTTACTTTCCGTTGCATTTACGTTCGGTTGGAATGAGATTGTGTGAAGGGTTGTATATCATTGGAATTATATTTGTGAAGAAAAGAATAAAATTAAGTTTTCCTCTTGCAATAATGAAGAATATAACGATATGTTTTCAAATGTGGAACTTCATACTTCTCTTGAGAAAGTTAACGATTCTGCTACAGGCCCTGATAACATTCATTATCAACTTTTGAAACATTTGTCAGAATCTTCTCTTATTATCCATATTTAACGGAATTGGCTGACGGGTGATTTTCCGCCATCACGTTATAATGCCATTGTTACACTGGTCTCAAACCTGACCGTAATCATATAGAACCAGGTCAATACCGTCCCATCTCATTGACTATAGTTGTGTTGTAGAACAATGGAACGTATTTGTGATTCATGATCGCCTTGTTTGGCATCTAGAAACCGAGAAGAAACTTGCTGATATTCAAACTGGCTTCCGTAAAAATAGAATGACCATCGGTCAAGAATGCTTTAGTTAACAAAGAACATGTAGTTTCCATTTTTTTTTTTTTCAGAAAAAGCTTATGACAATACGTAGAAATATGAAACTTTGGAAGATCTCCATACTATGGGATTAGGATGTCCTTTACCCAGTTTTATCCAATCGGAGACAGAATATAACTATATGAAATGCCACCCTTTTCTGTGATCTATTGTCTCCTCAATTGATATGTTCACAAGTAATTACAGCCGTTGTGATTGGTTACTCGATTGAAATAAAATAGTGCAAGAAGTCCATTCCTTCACGTTTTGCTCCAAGAGTATCTGTCTAAAAAAACTTGAGTGAACTGTTCCACTCAAGTTTGAATGAAATGTGCCTGTTCACTCATACTTGAGTTACTTTTCACTCAACTTGAGTTACTTTTCACTCAACTTGAGTTACTTTTCACTCAACTTGAGTTAAAACCACTCAAGTTCACTGAACTTGAGTGAAATCAATTTCCACTCTTATGCTTGAGTGAATGTCACTCAAGTTGAGTCGATTTAACTCAAGTGAAAAGTCACTCAAGTTGAGTGAAAATCTCACTCAAGTATTGAGTGGGACCAGTTTCCATTCTTACTTGAGTGAAATTTCACTCAACGTCTCCCGCGATTTGTAATCCTGTGTGCGCCGCGTGTTTATCTAAAGATTTTGCCCCGTGCGACAGTAGCGGTAGCATAGATTTGAAAATACCGCCCAATACATTTCCAATTCCGTGTCCCTTTTGCATTCGAGCCCTCGAAAGTACGGGTATTCCTCGCCCAACCTGTGTGGAATAGTATTTCACGAATGCTTTACTATTACATCTATAAGTGATTCTCATGATTAAATGAAATCAGGTGAGCGTCTTAGTCTGAAGTGAAGCGTAACGACCACTTTTCTCGATTCAAATGACAATGTAGTACCCGCGTCATCCCTTATATCTATTTCCACCAAGGATTGCCGAGGGAAGAAATGGTACCATGTGCGCCGGCGTGGATCCTACCCAATTGCTTGGTATTTATCCGTGTAAACCCACATTTGTTACATTATATTTGAAAGCAGTTTTTAACATGCTTCCGTCATATTTAAGGTGTAACAGTATCCTCTGAATGTTTCGTCTTTGAGATAAGGGTCACAAGACATAGGAGGGCAAATGCCTGAAAAATAGAATATTCCAGGAAGGATCCTGTTTAACACTATATAATAATTTGCTCACTTTTTCAGAGATATTTTCTATTCACATGGCAGAAAGATTCTGCACTGGTTAGTGGTGATGATGAAAGTGTGCAGAATTATTCAAAGGGTATAATGTTGTGTGGCCTAAACAACCTACACAGAAGACTTGGTGAGCGATTGGGAAATGGTGAAGCCAAGATGTCCCATTGCAAATTTGACATTACTAATTTCCACAAGAGACACTACAAAATACTTCATCAAGATAATACATATTTGACATTGACATGACATGAGTATGACACCATAATATAAAATTTTAACAACAATACACATCCCAATTTTTTGTCTGTCACTTAATTTCTCCATATCGGTGATTACTGCATCTGAAATGCAAACTGATCTGGAGCTAAATATTCTGCCCTATATGGAGTGGATATAAAGAACTGACTCTATACCATCTTGGAGATCTCCGTGGTCATCTTTCTGTAAATGAATAAATGCCTTTCTGAATTTCGTGATTTAACTCAAAGTAGAGATCAATTTGATTGATGAGTGTGACTTCATGGATATCTGCGTTGTAGTCGATTTCTCCCAATAAAACCGATTCCATTCCTTCCTGCAATATTTGATGGTACCGCTGGTGGCATTGTCAACATATATTCTGAAAGCTTCGACGCATTTGCAGTTATTTCTTAACCCGACGAACAATCTCTCTCTAATCTCTCGCTCTCTATCGCTCTTTCTCCGTCACACACATTTGCGGTAGCCATTAATTTGGGTGCGTATCGGATTGCCTTCATGTATATATATAATACATAGCTTTGCGTGGTAGATGCTTCATGTAGGAAGCTATTATCTGGTTCTTTGTGCAGCTGAAAAGGCTCGAGTATAGACACATTGTTGTCCCTAGAATGGGGTTATTGTATGCATTGTCTCGAAGATTCTTACAGGAACTATGAACTCTTTACGTGATTATAGTTCAGAGCTTGCGGTTAATGACTAGGAGAAAGTTACCTCTCCCACGCCAACACCTCATCACAGGGCAAGTGTAGAATCAGCCTTGTTCGGACAATTTATCTAATATGGCCGACTTTGCCAACATGGGAGAACCAACATGATCTCACGTAGAGAAAGAATGAATATAGTACTGAAGAAATGTTGAAAAGTCTTTCCCTAAATATGGACCCCCATGTTCTTAAGGCATTTGTTAATATCTGTTATGTCGGTGTGTTCACGTCAATTTTTGCATATCTCTCTCGTGAGCAATAACCGTCTCCCAGGATGATTAAGAACATTGCATGCTAAACTGACGGGAAGGTAACATTCAACACTTTACGATGTAAAACAGTCTGACCAAAATTTTCCATTCTCCAAACGAGAAAATACCACATTCCGTAATACAATATTGTTCGACACGATCTTGGTATTACTTACGCGAAAGTCGCTGCCGAGGATGTATATCCGGTATTGTATGGTTGGTGCAATAGTATTTAAGAAATAATGTTTTCATAAGCGTGCTAAATCGTTAATTTACGCACGGTTAGTGTGGGAAAATTTATAAACTTTCCCACACTAACCGTGCGTAAATGAACGATTTAGCACGCTTATGAAAACTTTATTTCTATTCTATTGCACTACTCAAATTGATTATGAACAAAGATTACAATGAAAGATTGAAAAAGATGGTAAAACTACAGTATTCATGGCCTTCATACAAGGGTCAGAGCCAAATTTACTAAGATATGGTTAACAAACGACCACGGCAATAATTCCTCGCCTAGCCATTATCGTACCTCCGGCTTGCACATGGAAAATGATGGGATTTTTTCGAATAAAATGAATGTGTTGTATCCAAGAGATACGTATAAGATGATCACCAGATAACGTCTACTTCAAGCAACTCAGTGGATTTTTACGGATAGGTTGGGCCCTATAGAACGGTACAACATCAAATTTAGCAAGATACCAATGGGTTGAGTCTGAAGTAATGAACAAGGCAAACCTCCTCATTTGGCTTCGTCATGGTACTAAGAGCACTGATCACGGGGGTTTGTTTGGCATAATCTCTCTGCTGAATCTCCTCTTAATGCTCCTGGTTTTAGTCCTTGTCGCAGACTTGTAATTGTATCAAAATCAATGACATAGGACCCTTTTCTAATGCTTGTGAGGAAAAAATTTCTATCCGAGTCGTCACTTAAGATATTTTCCAATAAATCATAATTGATTAAATGAGAATGATCGTGTTCATATATTTGGTATAATGTGCACATGTATCTATGACGTGATTGATTCATTCAATAGATATCTATAAAAGAAAGAGAAACTTTACGGCATCCCAAACACTGTTGTCCTCGGGCGCTGTGATTGGATCTGGTCATTCCTCTTGTATACTTGTGGATTTCTTACCTGGTTTGTACGATTCTATTCTTGACAAAATGAAACTGTTTATGTGAATCTGTTACAGGTAGGTTGTCGTATTGTATTTGTATGTGGGGGATTCATCATGATGGTCCTGGGTGTCGTAGCGAAGTTCAGCGCCGTCCTTATTAATATTCCCTACCCTGTGCTGGGAGGGTTAACGTTGTTAACCCTTGGCACTCTCGTTGGAATGGGCATCGCCGCACTACAGTCCGTAAACTTAGCCGCCTCAAGGAACGTCGTCGCCATCGGTATGTCTCTAGTTCTGGGCATACTCATACCCACATGGGTCCAGGGTAAAACGGAAGACGGCGGTCTTAGAATACAAACAAGTAAGACTCGTATTACTCGTTACTCGTTTTAGATTGCCTCTTGTTTGTTTTGTTTTTCAATCATAGTCATTTGCATTCTCAAATTCGTTTATCCTGGCAAGATTTGTGCAAGACTGTCTGGTCTATTATTTCATAATAAACTGAAGCATAGGTGTAGTTTCGCATGGCATTTGTTTTCGTCTTTTGTAAATCATAGCAGAGTAATCCCTAAAAGGGACGGTGTAGAGCGCCCACTGTTAGTTTTTCTGAAAGTTCAACTTACTTATTCTCGAAAAGTTCAGTACTTAAAGTTCAGCTAACTTGAAACGAATTTGTCAGTGGTAAGGATTTTTTTGTCATCTATTATGACTTCGTGCCATCATTGAATAGCAAGCCTCAGATCCGAAATTCAATATTTAGCCGTCGTCCGGAAGAAAATTTTCGCGACAATAATCGAAAGACATGTCGTATGACAGTTAGCATGAAATCCAAATGTGTATGAAATAAAAATAATAAAAACCCAAGATGGTTTCTTACAAGAGAGAAGCCGTCAACACTTTTCAATGATGTCAGCAAGAGATAATGATGTTCTATACATAAACTCCTAATCACTGATCATTATTCTTTATCTGAAAATTGTTGACCTCTTCTGTGTTGCAGGAAACCATTTTCTTTCTTCATTTTATGCATATTTGGATTGATGGTAGCAGTCATACAATTCGCCTATTGGCGCGGAATTTCTTTTGTGGACGACGGCAGAATTTTGAATGTCTGATGTGACGCCGATCCCCCATCAGTCTTCTGCTAATAAACGCTGAAAATAACACTCGATAAAGACACTTAGTTAACCCCATATGTTGATGTGGAGTTGAACACGTAATGTTGTACACGATACAGGTATTACAGATCTGGACCACGTTCTTTTAGCACTACTCGGAAATTCTGTGTTTGTGGGCGGCTTTCTGGGCTTTCTATTGGACAACACGCTGCCGGGTGAGTCTATTGGGTAATCATGATTGTACAGCTATGATTGATAACAACGTTCGATAACACTGTTTATCTCCAGTTCACCGATTTCCTGCACAACTACCTGTGCTATCTGTTCTGATGGCATTGTTTGGGAAACCCGTTAAACGAATTTGTTGGCGTGGGCGGTTAACTGTTTTGTGAAATATAACCTAATATCTATTGGAATTTTCATTCAATACTTTCATTGATTTGGGCGGATCATTGACAAAGAAATTGCATTTATAGACAGCAGCTGTCTATCGGATATTGACTCTGATGCCTATACAGTCACCCTACTGTGTAGTGCCACCACTGTATTTACTCCGCATAATGGGGTGTGGTTATAGGATACCTAGTTCTATATTCCACTCATTTAACGCGACATGGATTGCAATTCAAGCTATTCGCGTCAGCAATATACGGGAATATCCGTTACACAACATGTGACGCAGGTTAACAACACACATTCTCGGGGAAAATATGAGTAAGACGAATCGTTTTGAATTGAATTGTAATCCAAAGCCAGGAAGTGAATTCTGTGTGACTGCCTGATTTTTGGTTTAATGTCACGCTGACGGATACTTCACCCATATGGTGACAGTTTAGAGGTGGAGGGAGCCGGACTACCCTGAGAGAACCACGCCCGTCGGCAAGTTACTGGCAAACTCGAATCCGTGCCGGTTTAGCGAGATGGGGCTAGCGATCACGGACGAAACGTCTTAGACCACTTAGCCACAGAGTTAATCCACAGGGACTCGTTACCGTTAATTGGTCAATTGCGTTTATACGGGGTCTAGAAGGGATTTATATACTCGCTCTCCCCCCCCCCCACCATCAACGAAACTAACTAATTAGCATCGGTAACGAGCTCCTGGACCCACTGGTTATTTTTGCCCACTTTTGATATCTGCACTCACGACTTTCCACCTATTCTTTCGATCTTACTCAAGTTTATGCCATGTTCTTTCAAAACCATCTATTGACCATTTTTTGACAATGTAAAGTCATAATATCATTTTCATTGAAATGTCTCTTTAGAATGAAATGAAAATGTTCACACAGTAACTTATATGTTGGTGTTCTTCTTTTTTCTAGGCAAATTAAGCACCTTCGAAGACAGTACTAGTGTTGTAACCTCATCGGACAACGAACTTGAAGTTTACGAGCTTCCTTTCATTCCGAAACGTGCATATTACGGCCATTGGACAAAATATGTACCATTTTTACCTCGCCACCAACATAACGGACAGGACAGATGATTCTTTGTAAATCTTTCGAGAATATTATTTCAAGTATTCTACTATTTGTTGTGAATGATTATGGCATAATGCTTTACTTTCCGTTGCATTTACGTTCGGTTGGAATGAGATTGTGTGAAGGGTTGTATATCATTGGAATTATATTTGTGAAGAAAAGAATAAAATTAAGTTTTCCTCTTGCAATAATGAAGAATATAACGATATGTTTTCAAATGTGGAACTTCATACTTCTCTTGAGAAAGTTAACGATTCTGCTACAGGCCCTGATAACATTCATTATCAACTTTTGAAACATTTGTCAGAATCTTCTCTTATTATCCATATTTAACGGAATTGGCTGACGGGTGATTTTCCGCCATCACGTTATAATGCCATTGCTACACTGATCTCAAACCTGACCGTAATCATATAGAACCAGGTCAATACCGTCCCATCTCATTGACTATAGTTGTGTTGTAGAACAATGGAACGTATTTGTGATTCATGATCGCCTTGTTTGGCATCTAGAAACCGAGAAGAAACTTGCTGATATTCAAACTGGCTTCCGTAAAAATAGAATGACCATCGGTCAAGAATGCTTTAGTTAACAAAGAACATGTAGTTTCCATTTTTTTTTTTTCAGAAAAAGCTTATGACAATACGTAGAAATATGAAACTTTGGAAGATCTCCATACTATGGGATTAGGATGTCCTTTACCCAGTTTTATCCAATCGGAGACAGAATATAACTATATGAAATGCCACCCTTTTCTGTGATCTATTGTCTCCTCAATTGATATGTTCACAAGTAATTACAGCCGTTGTGATTGGTTACTCGATTGAAATAAAATAGTGCAAGAAGTCCATTCCTTCACGTTTTGCTCCAAGAGTATCTGTCTAAAAAAACTTGAGTGAACTGTTCCACTCAAGTTTGAATGAAATGTGCCTGTTCACTCATACTTGAGTTACTTTTCACTCAACTTGAGTTGCTTTTCACTCAACTTGAGTTACTTTTCACTCAACTTGAGTTAAAACCACTCAAGTTCACTCAACTTGAATGAAATCAATTTCCACTCTTATGCTTGAGTGAATGTCACTCAAGTTGAGTCGATTTAACTCAAGTGAAAAGTCACTCAAGTTGAGTGAAAATCTCACTCAAGTATTGAGTGGGACCAGTTTCCATTCTTACTTGAGTGAAATTTCACTCAACGTCTCCCGCGATTTGTAATCCTGTGTGCGCCGCGTGTTTATCTAAAGATTTTGCCCCGTGCGACAGTAGCGGTAGCATAGATTTGAAAATACCGCCCAATACATTTCCAATTCCGTGTCCCTTTTGCATTCGAGCCCTCGAAAGTACGGGTATTCCTTGCCCAACCTGTGTGGAATAGTATTTCACGAATGCTTTACTATTACATCTATAAGTGATTCTCATGATTAAATGAAATCAGGTGAGCGTCTTAGTCTGAAGTGAAGCGTAACGACCACTTTTCTCGATTCAAATGACAATGTAGTACCCGCGTCATCCCTTATATCTATTTCCACCAAGGATTGCCGAGGGAAGAAATGGTACCATGTGCGCCGGCGTGGATCCTACCCAATTGCTTGGTATTTATCCGTGTAAACCCACATTTGTTACATTATATTTGAAAGCAGTTTTTAACATGCTTCCGTCATATTTAAGGTGTAACAGTATCCTCTGAATGTTTCGTCTTTGAGATAAGGGTCACAAGACATAGGAGGGCAAATGCCTGAAAAATAGAATATTCCAGGAAGGATCCTGTTTAACACTATATAATAATTTCTCACTTTTTCAGAGATATTTTCTATTCACATGGCAGGTAAGCGGTACTGCTCAGAAGATTCTGCACTGGTTAGTGGTGATGATGAAAGTGTGCAGAATTATTCAAAGGGTATAATGTTGTGTGGCCTAAACAACCTACACAGAAGACTTGGTGAGCGATTGGGAAATGGTGAAGCCAAGATGTCCCATTGCAAATTTGACATTACTAATTTCCACAAGAGACACTACAAAATACTTCATCAAGATAATACATATTTGACATTGACATGACATGAGTATGACACCATAATATAAAATTTTAACAACAATACACATCCCAATTTTTTGTCTGTCACTTAATTTCTCCATATCGGTGATTACTGCATCTGAAATGCAAACTGATCTGGAGCTAAATATTCTGCCCTATATGGAGTGGATATAAAGAACTGACTCTATACCATCTTGGAGATCTCCGTGGTCATCTTTCTGTAAATGAATAAATGCCTTTCTGAATTTCGTGATTTAACTCAAAGTAGAGATCAATTTGATTGATGAGTGTGACTTCATGGATATCTGCGTTGTAGTCGATTTCTCCCAATAAAACCGATTCCATTCCTTCCTGCAATATTTGATGGTACCGCTGGTGGCATTGTCAACATATATTCTGAAAGCTTCGACGTATTTGCAGTTATTTCTTAACCCGACGAACAATCTCTCTCTAATCTCTCGCTCTCTATCGCTCTTTCTCCGTCACACACATTTGCGGTAGCCATTAATTTGGGTGCGTATCGGATTGCCTTCATGTATATATATAATACATAGCTTTGCGTGGTAGATGCTTCATGTAGGAAGCTATTATCTGGTTCTTTGTGCAGCTGAAAAGGCTCGAGTATAGACACATTGTTGTCCCTAGAATGGGGTTATTGTATGCATTGTCTCGAAGATTCTTACAGGAACTATGAACTCTTTACGTGATTATAGTTCAGAGCTTGCGGTTAATGACTAGGAGAAAGTTACCTCTCCCACGCCAACACCTCATCACAGGGCAAGTGTAGAATCAGCCTTGTTCGGACAATTTATCTAATATGGCCGACTTTGCCAACATGGGAGAACCAACATGATCTCACGTAGAGAAAGAATGAATATAGTACTGAAGAAATGTTGAAAAGTCTTTCCCTAAATATGGACCCCCATGTTCTTAAGGCATTTGTTAATATCTGTTATGTCGGTGTGTTCACGTCAATTTTTGCATATCTCTCTCGTGAGCAATAACCGTCTCCCAGGATGATTAAGAACATTGCATGCTAAACTGACGGGAAGGTAACATTCAACACTTTACGATGTAAAACAGTCTGACCAAAATTTTCCATTCTCCAAACGAGAAAATACCACATTCCGTAATACAATATTGTTCGACACGATCTTGGTATTACTTACGCGAAAGTCGCTGCCGAGGATGTATATCCGGTATTGTATGGTTGGTGCAATAGTATTTAAGAAATAATGTTTTCATAAGCGTGCTAAATCGTTAATTTACGCACGGTTAGTGTGGGAAAATTTATAAACTTTCCCACACTAACCGTGCGTAAATGAACGATTTAGCACGCTTATGAAAACTTTATTTCTATTCTATTGCACTACTCAAATTGATTATGAACAAAGATTACAATGAAAGATTGAAAAAGATGGTAAAACTACAGTATTCATGGCCTTCATACAAGGGTCAGAGCCAAATTTACTAAGATATGGTTAACAAACGACCACGGCAATAATTCCTCGCCTAGCCATTATCGTACCTCCGGCTTGCACATGGAAAATGATGGGATTTTTTCGAATAAAATGAATGTGTTGTATCCAAGAGATACGTATAAGATGATCACCAGATAACGTCTACTTCAAGCAACTCAGTGGATTTTTACGGATAGGTTGGGCCCTATAGAACGGTACAACATCAAATTTAGCAAGATACCAATGGGTTGAGTCTGAAGTAATGAACAAGGCAAACCTCCTCATTTGGCTTCGTCATGGTACTAAGAGCACTGATCACGGGGGTTTGTTTGGCATAATCTCTCTGCTGAATCTCCTCTTAATGCTCCTGGTTTTAGTCCTTGTCGCAGACTTGTAATTGTATCAAAATCAATGACATAGGACCCTTTTCTAATGCTTGTGAGGAAAAAATTTCTATCCGAGTCGTCACTTAAGATATTTTCCAATAAATCATAATTGATTAAATGAGAATGATCGTGTTCATATATTTGGTATAATGTGCACATGTATCTATGACGTGATTGATTCATTCAATAGATATCTATAAAAGAAAGAGAAACTTTACGGCATCCCAAACACTGTTGTCCTCGGGCGCTGTGATTGGATCTGGTCATTCCTCTTGTATACTTGTGGATTTCTTACCTGGTTTGTACGATTCTATTCTTGACAAAATGAAACTGTTTATGTGAATCTGTTACAGGTAGGTTGTCGTATTGTATTTGTATGTGGGGGATTCATCATGATGGTCCTGGGTGTCGTAGCGAAGTTCAGCGCCGTCCTTATTAATATTCCCTACCCTGTGCTGGGAGGGTTAACGTTGTTAACCCTTGGCACTCTCGTTGGAATGGGCATCGCCGCACTACAGTCCGTAAACTTAGCCGCCTCAAGGAACGTCGTCGCCATCGGTATGTCTCTAGTTCTGGGCATACTCATACCCACATGTGTCCAGGGTAAAACGGAAGACGGCGGTCTTAGAATACAAACAAGTAAGACTCGTATTACTCGTTACTCGTTTTAGATTGCCTCTTGTTTATTTTGTTTTTCAATCATAGTCATTTGCATTCTCAAATTCGTTTATCCTGGCAAGATTTGTGCAAGACTGTCTGGTCTATTATTTCATAATAAACTGAAGCATAGGTGTAGTTTCGCATGGCATTTGTTTTCGTCTTTTGTAAATCATAGCAGAGTAATCCCTAAAAGGGACGGTGTAGAGCGCCCACTGTTAGTTTTTCTGAAAGTTCAACTTACTTATTCTCGAAAAGTTCAGTACTTAAAGTTCAGCTAACTTGAAACGAATTTGTCAGTGGTAAGGATTTTTTTGTCATCTATTATGACTTCGTGCCATCATTGAATAGCAAGCCTCAGATCCGAAATTCAATATTTAGCCGTCGTCCGGAAGAAAATTTTCGCGACAATAATCGAAAGACATGTCGTATGACAGTTAGCATGAAATCCAAATGTGTATGAAATAAAAATAATAAAAACCCAAGATGGTTTCTTACAAGAGAGAAGCCGTCAACACTTTTCAATGATGTCAGCAAGAGATAATGATGTTCTATACATAAACTCCTAATCACTGATCATTATTCTTTATCTGAAAATTGTTGACCTCTTCTGTGTTGCAGGAAACCATTTTCTTTCTTCATTTTATGCATATTTGGATTGATGGTAGCAGTCATACAATTCGCCTATTGGCGCGGAATTTCTTTTGTGGACGACGGCAGAATTTTGAATGTCTGATGTGACGCCGATCCCCCATCAGTCTTCTGCTAATAAACGCTGAAAATAACACTCGATAAAGACACTTAGTTAACCCCATATGTTGATGTGGAGTTGAACACGTAATGTTGTACACGATACAGGTATTACAGATCTGGACCACGTTCTTTTAGCACTACTCGGAAATTCTGTGTTTGTGGGCGGCTTTCTGGGCTTTCTATTGGACAACACGCTGCCGGGTGAGTCTATTGGGTAATCATGATTGTACAGCTATGATTGATAACAACGTTCGATAACACTGTTTATCTCCAGTTCACCGATTTCCTGCACAACTACCTGTGCTATCTGTTCTGATGGCATTGTTTGGGAAACCCGTTAAACGAATTTGTTGGCGTGGGCGGTTAACTGTTTTGTGAAATATAACCTAATATCTATTGGAATTTTCATTCAATACTTTCATTGATTTGGGCGGATCATTGACAAAGAAATTGCATTTATAGACAACAGCTGTCTATCGGATATTGACTCTGATGCCTATACAGTCACCCTACTGTGTAGTGCCACCACTGTATTTACTCCGCATAATGGGGTGTGGTTATAGGATACCTAGTTCTATATTCCACTCATTTAACGCGACATGGATTGCAATTCAAGCTATTCGCGTCAGCAATATACGGGAATATCCGTTACACAACATGTGACGCAGGTTAACAACACACATTCTCGGGGAAAATATGAGTAAGACGAATCGTTTTGAATTGAATTGTAATCCAAAGCCAGGAAGTGAATTCTGTGTGACTGCCTGATTTTTGGTTTAATGTCACGCTGACGGATACTTCACCCATATGGTGACAGTTTAGAGGTGGAGGGAGCCGGACTACCCTGAGAGAACCACGCCCGTCGGCAAGTTACTGGCAAACTCGAATCCGTGCCGGTTTAGCGAGATGGGGCTAGCGATCACGGACGAAACGTCTTAGACCACTTAGCCACAGAGTTAATCCACAGGGACTCGTTACCGTTAATTGGTCAATTGCGTTTATACGGGGTCTAGAAGGGATTTATATACTCGCTCTCCCCCCCCCCACCATCAACGAAACTAACTAATTAGCATCGGTAACGAGCTCCTGGACCCACTGGTTATTTTTGCCCACTTTTGATATCTGCACTCACGACTTTCCACCTATTCTTTCGATCTTACTCAAGTTTATGCCATGTTCTTTCAAAACCATCTATTGACCATTTTTTGACAATGTAAAGTCATAATATCATTTTCATTGAAATGTCTCTTTAGAATGAAATGAAAATGTTCACACAGTAACTTATATGTTGGTGTTCTTCTTTTTTCTAGGCAAATTAAGCACCTTCGAAGACAGTACTAGTGTTGTAACCTCATCGGACAACGAACTTGAAGTTTACGAGCTTCCTTTCATTCCGAAACGTGCATATTACGGCCATTGGACAAAATATGTACCATTTTTACCTCGCCACCAACATAACGGACAGGACAGATGATTCTTTGTAAATCTTTCGAGAATATTATTTCAAGTATTCTACTATTTGTTGTGAATGATTATGGCATAATGCTTTACTTTCCGTTGCATTTACGTTCGGTTGGAATGAGATTGTGTGAAGGGTTGTATATCATTGGAATTATATTTGTGAAGAAAAGAATAAAATTAAGTTTTCCTCTTGCAATAATGAAGAATATAACGATATGTTTTCAAATGTGGAACTTCATACTTCTCTTGAGAAAGTTAACGATTCTGCTACAGGCCCTGATAACATTCATTATCAACTTTTGAAACATTTGTCAGAATCTTCTCTTATTATCCATATTTAACGGAATTGGCTGACGGGTGATTTTCCGCCATCACGTTATAATGCCATTGCTACACTGATCTCAAACCTGACCGTAATCATATAGAACCAGGTCAATACCGTCCCATCTCATTGACTATAGTTGTGTTGTAGAACAATGGAACGTATTTGTGATTCATGATCGCCTTGTTTAGCATCTAGAAACCGAGAAGAAACTTGCTGATATTCAAACTGGCTTCCGTAAAAATAGAATGACCATCGGTCAAGAATGCTTTAGTTAACAAAGAACATGTAGTTTCCATTTTTTTTTTTTCAGAAAAAGCTTATGACAATACGTAGAAATATGAAACTTTGGAAGATCTCCATACTATGGGATTAGGATGTCCTTTACCCAGTTTTATCCAATCGGAGACAGAATATAACTATATGAAATGCCACCCTTTTCTGTGATCTATTGTCTCCTCAATTGATATGTTCACAAGTAATTACAGCCGTTGTGATTGGTTACTCGATTGAAATAAAATAGTGCAAGAAGTCCATTCCTTCACGTTTTGCTCCAAGAGTATCTGTCTAAAAAAACTTGAGTGAACTGTTCCACTCAAGTTTGAATGAAATGTGCCTGTTCACTCATACTTGAGTTACTTTTCACTCAACTTGAGTTGCTTTTCACTCAACTTGAGTTACTTTTCACTCAACTTGAGTTAAAACCACTCAAGTTCACTCAACTTGAATGAAATCAATTTCCACTCTTATGCTTGAGTGAATGTCACTCAAGTTGAGTCGATTTAACTCAAGTGAAAAGTCACTCAAGTTGAGTGAAAATCTCACTCAAGTATTGAGTGGGACCAGTTTCCATTCTTACTTGAGTGAAATTTCACTCAACGTCTCCCGCGATTTGTAATCCTGTGTGCGCCGCGTGTTTATCTAAAGATTTTGCCCCGTGCGACAGTAGCGGTAGCATAGATTTGAAAATACCGCCCAATACATTTCCAATTCCGTGTCCCTTTTGCATTCGAGCCCTCGAAAGTACGGGTATTCCTCGCCCAACCTGTGTGGAATAGTATTTCACGAATGCTTTACTATTACATCTATAAGTGATTCTCATGATTAAATGAAATCAGGTGAGCGTCTTAGTCTGAAGTGAAGCGTAACGACCACTTTTCTCGATTCAAATGACAATGTAGTACCCGCGTCATCCCTTATATCTATTTCCACCAAGGATTGCCGAGGGAAGAAATGGTACCATGTGCGCCGGCGTGGATCCTACCCAATTGCTTGGTATTTATCCGTGTAAACCCACATTTGTTACATTATATTTGAAAGCAGTTTTTAACATGCTTCCGTCATATTTAAGGTGTAACAGTATCCTCTGAATGTTTCGTCTTTGAGATAAGGGTCACAAGACATAGGAGGGCAAATGCCTGAAAAATAGAATATTCCAGGAAGGATCCTGTTTAACACTATATAATAATTTGCTCACTTTTTCAGAGATATTTTCTATTCACATGGCAGAAAGATTCTGCACTGGTTAGTGGTGATGATGAAAGTGTGCAGAATTATTCAAAGGGTATAATGTTGTGTGGCCTAAACAACCTACACAGAAGACTTGGTGAGCGATTGGGAAATGGTGGAGCCAAGATGTCCCATTGCAAATTTGACATTACTAATTTCCACAAGAGACACTACAAAATACTTCATCAAGATAATACATATTTGACATTGACATGACATGAGTATGACACCATAATATAAAATTTTAACAACAATACACATCCCAATTTTTTGTCTGTCACTTAATTTCTCCATATCGGTGATTACTGCATCTGAAATGCAAACTGATCTGGAGCTAAATATTCTGCCCTATATGGAGTGGATATAAAGAACTGACTCTATACCATCTTGGAGATCTCCGTGGTCATCTTTCTGTAAATGAATAAATGCCTTTCTGAATTTCGTGATTTAACTCAAAGTAGAGATCAATTTGATTGATGAGTGTGACTTCATGGATATCTGCGTTGTAGTCGATTTCTCCCAATAAAACCGATTCCATTCCTTCCTGCAATATTTGATGGTACCGCTGGTGGCATTGTCAACATATATTCTGAAAGCTTCGACGCATTTGCAGTTATTTCTTAACCCGACGAACAATCTCTCTCTAATCTCTCGCTCTCTATCGCTCTTTCTCCGTCACACACATTTGCGGTAGCCATTAATTTGGGTGCGTATCGGATTGCCTTCATGTATATA